>JAJOZX010000241.1:142500-320000 GCA_023014485.1 Bathynomus jamesi | reverse complement strand
AAATAACTGCTTCGATCTGGTATTCACGAATAACACCAACTACATCAAGAAATATTTCATACTACAACATTATTGTGGTATCCACTAATATGTCGAGAGCATTAAAAGAAAATATTCATACTGAAGAAAGAAGCAAATTTGAGATTTTTTATCTAAACTTTAAGACTATAAATTGGGAAGAAATTAGATCCCATTTGGCACAAATAGTGTGAAAACAGTCTTAGAGAATAAAACAACCGAAGAAATGTAAATAACCTTGAAAGAAAAGACTGGAAATCTTAGAAAAATATGTTCCGAAAGTACAGCCAAAGGGAGAGGAACTATTTCGAGAGGCAAAAGCGAACACTATTCCGCAACAGGAGAGTATCCACGAAGTTAATTGATTGCACAGAGAGCAACACCAGAAACATGATACAAGTAAAATTGGAAAGTATACACAGGGAAATACAAGCCCTAATTAAGGGCCAGTCAGAGAGAGAAGAGGAAAATGCGGTGAAAACAATAAAAGACAACCCAAAATACTTCTATTGCTTCGCAAAATGAAAAACAAAAACGTGGACCACTATTGCACCCTTAAGGAAAGAAAATAATGAGCTAAACGATGATCTAAAAGAAATATCTGAAATATTGAAAGCTCAATATGAATCAGCTTTCAGTACCCCAAATAAAGATAAAGCAGTATCTGACAGAAATACCTTTTTTTTTAGTAGAAATTAAATGGAGAAAGTATAACTGATTTTGAATTTACCGCGGAAGATATAGCGAAAGTTATAGGACAAATGAAATCACATTCAATTACAGGCCCAGACAAATGGAATGCCTTAGTGATTAAAAATTGTAAGTACGAAATAGCTACACCTCTTTATTGGATATGGAGAAGATCCCTGGACACGGGGAAAATACTGAACGTACTAAAAAGAGCGAACATTGCTCCTCCATATATAAAGGAGGGAAGAAGTCTCAAGCAAATAACTATAGACCGGTGTCACTGATAATACATCTCACCAAAATATTTCCAAGAAGAGTCAGGGAGAAAATATGACTCTTTGGAGAAACAGGAAAGGTTCACTGAGAACCAGCACCAGATCAGGAATGTCGTGCCTTTCACAACTAATAGATCACTATAACAATATCACAGACACACTTGGGAGCCATGATAACTACAATGCAATATACACGGATTTTGCTAAAGTATTCGAGAAGTGTGATCATGACATAATAGCACATACAATGAAACACATGGGAATAGTAGGCAAAGTGGAAAAATGGATCTACAACTTCCTCAGGGAACGGCAACAAGCCATAAAAATCCAAGTTATATCATCAACAGAATCGGAAGTACGCAGCTCAGTTCCACAAGGAACAGTATTAGAAACAGTATTAAAAAAATCGGCAATGCAGAAGAAGTAGAAGCCCTAGAGAGGAACACAAACAAAATATACAAATGATCAGAAGAAAATAACATGAATTTTAACTCCTAGGAATTTCAGCTCTTGAGATATAGAAGAAATGAAGACCTTAAACAGACAGCATACCGCCATACCATGATCAGACAGGAAATTCAGAGAAGAACGAAGCAAAAGATTTAGGGGTAATAATGACCGATGATGTATTTGAAACAGAATCAGATAGCGATAAACAAATCAAAAAGAGTTACGGGACAGCTACTGAGAACTTTCAAAAGAAGGGATGAGCAGGTAATGATTACCTTACTGAAAACAGTGATCATACTCGAATAGTGCTCAATCTTGACGTCCCCATAAAAAAATGAAATTAATAAACTAGAAGTCCAGAGGAATTTCACAGTCACGGTTGATCGATGCAAAGAAGTACGTAAATTAAATCTGTATTCACTAAAAAGAAGAAGAGAGAGATACGCCATAATTTACATATGGAAAATGATCAAAAAACTGGTACCTAACCTCAAACTAAACCCAATTAACACCTAAACAACACTGGAAAATAGGAAAGGTAGAATGTGTAGTGTTCCCAAATCGACAAGGGACACCCTCAACACTGAAGAAAAATAGCTTGGTTGTCAGGGGACCAAGACTTTTTAACTAGCTTCCACAGGAACGTCACAAGGGTCAAAGTTGAAATCTTCAAAAGAAGACTAGATGACTGGTTCAAGTCGATACCAGATGAGCCGGGTGTGCCCATGTGCGATGGAGATCGCAAGAAAGCAACTCGCTCCTCCATCAAGCCAGGCCTATAGGTGACAAGAGATCGACACACGGAATTTTTACCAGGTTACCAACTATATATATAAACCTGGTAAACCTGAAAAAAAAAAAAATATATATATATATATATATATACAGTAATACCTCTGTTAACGAATCCTCTGCGAACGAAGCTCCTTTATAACGAAATCTCTCCTGGAGACCTTTTTTGTAGACAAAAAAAGGAGCCCTTTTTTTGCTAAAAACAATTAAACAAAAAAGCGATCAGCACTGACGTCACCCAGATGGCACAGACTGTAGGACTCAACGAAATTGACGTCGATGATGTGCGGGAGCTTCTCGACTCCCACGGGGAGACACTTACCACTGAAGAGTTGCAGGAGCTGACTTGGCAGCATGCTGCAGAAAAGTCGGATGACGACACAGAAGAGGCTTCACCCGAGAAAATCTTGACAATGAAGTTTTTGTTTGAGACCATCGCAAAGGTCACTGAGTTAATGGAGGCTACCTCGGAGAATGGTCCGGACTGGGAGCGTAGCATTGCCGTCAAAAGGACCGTTTTGCAAGCCATCTCCTACTATCAAGAGATGCTTCGTGAGAGGAAGAAGAAGACCAAGCAGTCCACCATTGATGCCTTCTTTAAGGAGACGTCATCCAACCCACAGCCGCAAGAGCCACTGCCAGGTCCGTCAACCTGGTCCGTCAATCCTGGTAGCTCTCTCCGTGATTAGTTCCTGCCACCTCGCCTCCCACCAGTGCGAGTCGAAGGAGTAGGAGCAAAGGCAGTGGTGGTCAATAAAATGCAAGCTCCGACAGAATCCACTGGTAAGTGTTACAGTATTTCATGTTTTTTTAAAATTATTTATTAATCATATTATTTCTTTTTCAGCTTATTTTAATTTATATTCCTTTTTTACAGGTACATTTTTGGTAAATTAGTTGTTAATATAATGAAATGTAGCGATGTATACCTTTTATTATGAAATATTGGAACCTGTCCCTAAATACTCTATATTAAAGCTACCTCTGGTGACGAATTTTCTGACAACGAAGTGTTTCGTTGGAACGCATCTACTTCGTTAATAGAGGTATTACTGTATATATGTATAAATAATCGTTTTTATTTTTACTGAAATTTAAACTGAATGAAGCAAACTACTGTGGAACAAGATACTGTGTATATATGTATATATAGTTTCCTATTGTGAATAACTTTAGTCTAAGTATAAGTAAGGATACCAGTTACCTAATGAACTTTTTAAAATTATGCTTAATTAGATGAACTGCAATGAAATATTTATTCGAACTGAAGTATTTAATCATAGCTTTAGTTTTAAGTCAAAATGTGATAGTTTCGTGCATTGCTATACAACAGAGATAACTATAACAATAATAATAACTGGGTTTGTTTTATCTCCTTCGCAACGGCAAAAATCACGTGAAGGAGGGGACCGGCAGTTCTATATGGATCGCTACATCATCCGAACGCAGAGAACTACCACCCGTCCACCTACTGATCATACACAACGATGTACTTATACAGGAAAAGCATGGTAATTAAGAAGCGACCTATAAAAAATGTAAAAACTTAAAAATTCTTTCCTCCATTTTTTACCAACTGAATTTCAGAAGTTAAAATCATCTGCATGCATGCACCAGTTTCCCATAATTAACATTGCAAATTTCTTCCAGTAGTTGATGTGAATTTAACATAATAAAAAAGTTGGTTTAAAAACTGCGCTTCGGAAAACAAAATTTTTTCTTGAGTTAGAAACTGAAGGTCATAAAAACTTTATAATGCTAAAGACATACTGTATCATACATCTATAGCGTGTTGTTCAACATTATATATACGAAAAGTCACAAGCTCATACATTATTTACTGCGTTTCCTTTAAATTTCCTAAATAAATGCGATTTTGAAACCTGTATACAAATTCCTTTTAAGATTACAATCATAAAATTCTTTACAATGAAGTATCTTATAATTATATATAGGTACAACATGAATAAATAAAATAAAATGTTCATCATTAACCTTGAAAAGCCCTCTTTTATTGCCTGAATTTATCATGCATGCATCAAATTCATTCCCAGCTCACGATATTTCATCGATAAGATATCCTATATCGACAAGTTTTTAGTTATATTAAGTTAGGTTGTTTAGTTACCTTAGGGTAGGTTAAGTTAGGTTAGGTAAGGCAGGTAATTAGAGAGTCGGGTAAATTTCTCGCACGGACGAAATGTGTTTAATCATTCATTAGATTAAGTTAGGTTAGGTTTAGTTAGGTAAGGTAAGGTAACGTTAGATTAAATAACACTGGTATGCATATGAAATTTTTTTGTCTGCTGTGAGGGTTTTTTCAACTCATATTATATAATTCGACCATGCTGAATTCGAAAATGACATTGGTTTTCCTCAATCAGGTCAGGTTTTTTCTCTATTGGCCATTTATTACAAGTCCAATTTTATCCCCAAATTTATTGATTTTTTTAGCTTAAACACTGTAGCTACGAGTAATATTATAAGAACACTCGTGAAAAATGAAAACATTGTGTGAATAAATACTTTTATTCATACAATGAATATGGAAAAAAGTTTATTGAGGAAGGAATGAAGTTTTTTTGGCTTTCCGTCTGTGTTTTTCTTCGGGCACGTCTCGCTTCAAACATCAGCAATAGTCCGCCAGCATATTGATATCCCAGTTTCCCTGGTACCTCTCTTCCATTATTTTGATATCTTGGTGAAATCGTTCACCCTATTCCTCACTATAATCCCCGCAATTTTCAGGAAAATAGTCCAAGTGGGACCACAAAAAGTGCATTTTTATGGACATGCGCGACCCATGAGCTTTGAAGGCGTCCATCAAGTTTTCGACAACGGACTCGTATTCTGGACTTATACGCTTGCCAAGAAAATCAGTGACAACTGATTTGAATGCCTGCCAGGCATTCTTCTCAGTTGGAGTCATTGCGTTTTCGAACTGAGTATCCTTGATCAAAGTTCGAATTTGAGGACCATCAAAAACCCCAGCATTTAGTTTAGCATCAGATATATGAGGAAATTTACTCTCGAGATATCGGAATGCTGAACCCTCCTTATTCATTGATTTGATGAAATTTTTCATCAAGCCCAGCTTAATATGAAGTGGTGGGAGCAAAATTTTTGTTGGTGTACAAGGGGCACTGAAACGACATTATGCGACCCAGGTTCAAAATTCTCTCTGGATGCCCATTCACGCTGTGCATAGTGCTTCTCATCCGCTCGGCTATCCCATTTGCAGAGGAAACATGGGTATTTCGTGTATCCCCCTTGCATTCCCAATACAAATGCCACAATCTGAAAAAAAATGAAAATATTTAAAGAATTTAGAGAATTTGTTCTATCAGATAAAAAAATCTATGCATTGGACTGTATCACTTCTGTCGGGAAGTTAAGTGTTCTTATACGCTCTCAAATAACCTTTGGAAAAACAACATAGTCAATAGCAATAGTTTACTTATGATATTAGTATTACCTTCAAATCTCCACAGATCCTCCAGTTATGTTGGTCGTATACGAGAGCATCCAGTAAAATTTTCATGTTATCGTAGCTCTCAGTAAGTTGTACGGAATGTGCTACAGGGACTGATGCAACCCTATTCCCAATGTTGAGAAGCACTGCTTTCAAACTTCGTTTAGACGAGTCTATAAATAGCCTCCATTCTGATGCGTTATATGGCAGGCCCAAGGATTCGATTAGCCCATCAACATTGCAGCAGTACACTAAGGAAGAGGTATTTTCGTGCACTGCAAAAAACTTGCGGAATTCTTCCTCTCGTTTCCTATACCAGGAGAATGTTGTTCCCGGAGCCAGCAAGTTGTCCTCTCGAAGTCGTGAGCCCAAGATCTCGGCAGCTAATTTGGAAAGTCCTAAATCCCTGGTAAGATCATTAAGTTTGGCCTGGTTGAGAGGCCTCGGCTCATTTGAAGCGCTATTTTGAGGTATATACGACTGGGACTGGTCATTGGCATTGGTCATTGATTCATCATCAGAATCATCGAAGTCCAGGGTTTGAGGTGGGTCGGGTATTGGAATTCCAGGACCATGGGGTACAGGTCTCATAGCAGAAGGAATGTCAGGGTATACAACAATGTGTTTATTCTTCTTGTTAACTCCTGAAAATAGAAACACAGAAACATGGATATAAACTTGCATATGAAATAGAAGAAGCATTCAGACAGTGGCGGCTCGTGAGGGAAGGCTGCGGTCTGTAAGATATGAAATAGGTCGATGGAGTCTGTATATTTTCTTTCTTTTTCATTCATATTGTCCCTTCGGGGACAATATGAATGAAAAAGAAAGAAAATATACAATCATTGTATATGTAAATGTAACTTGTATAACAATATGTATGTGTAAATGTATTTTCTATAACAATATGTATATGTAAATGTATGATTACCATTATGGTGAATATTATGCTATATATGGTGAATATAACATTATGGTGAATATATGTCAAGTTTCATACGAGGATTTCAAAATATTTAAGAAAAATAAATTTATAAGCCCACCTTGGAGGTTTGTCATGCAGAAATAGCAATCTGTCACGTGATCCTTTCCTTCTCTCCAAATCATGGGAATTCCAAAAGGCAAAGATTTCGCTCTGCTTTGCTCCATCTTCTCAATTTTTCAATGCACGTCTTGCAGCACATATGAGGGGCGAAATTTTTGTCCTGGTCCCTAGCTTAATTCCAAAGTATGCTCTATACATTGTCTTCACAAATTTAGTGATTTGGGACTGGTTATTTGGCATGGTAACCGTCCCACATATGTAGCAGAATCTATTGGGATCATTTTTACACGCTCTATTCATTATGAAATATTTTATCTATATGCCTGAAAAGTAAAAAAAGATATTATACAAGTGAAACAAGTGATGATAGATGTTACTGTTCCAATTCCGCTTTGACAAAATCACGAAAAATTCTATTTTACTTATGAGGCCATAGCCGGATAACCTGAGATGATTGAGAAAAACGGATTGCAGATTCGAAATCAGCAGGAAAAACTCTATAAGAATCACTTACAAAACCCTTGACAGCAAAATTGATGCATACCAGTGTAATTAGAGAGTTGGGTGAATTTCGCATGGGAACAAAATAAGTAAATTCATTCGCTCTCACTTCAGATTCCGGATCTACATATACACATTTCGTCGATGGAACACTGTTATTACTTCAACCTAACCTAACCTATGTTAATCTAACCGTACAACATTTGCCGACAGAAAGTTTTGTCGACACAGCGTCGCATGGGTTCATGCAGCTACGTCGATATCTAAATGGAGCGATGTACATAATGTGTCTCGAATTTTTATATTTATTAAGAGGATTCCACTGCAGATATATACACTGCAGCATATACACATAGGACTAGTCTGTAAAGTGTATCCTACAAAAAGGCAAATATTTTTGAGTGCTTACTAATAAACCTTCAAAAAAGGACATGAATAACACACACACACGAAAAACGTTAAAAATTCAAAGTTATGAAAAACAAAAAGTATTTAGTAGCAGCTTTTAGCATGTCGGGGAACATGGGGCATAACTGAAACCCGGGGCACAACGGAATCCTCCTTCTGTAGCCTGTACTGGTGCTGCCACCTGCTTTCATCCAGTTCGGTCTGGCGTGATAAGAGCTCAGTTGCCGCCTGGCATCGCAATTGGGTGTTTGTTTATCAGCGTTTACTTAGAAACCGACATTATTTGATTTTCCGCCATCTGATGTTACTGAAGTGCTTAGCTTCAATCTTCATATATTTAGACCTGTATGTGTAAATAGCAAGGCACTTTCTTTGATAGCTGTAAGCCTACTGAGGCAGTGTGACTCCTGGAATTATCATCATGGAGTCCCGTGTCATGCAGTTTTCTTCAGATTTGAACAACGGGGCATGACCCATTGTTCAAATCAGAAAAAACTCCACTGTGAACGTCATGATGATAATTCCAGGAGTCACACTGCACTCGAGCAATGTTCAGGACTGGATGACTAAGAGGACGTGTTCATTTGCGAAATATATGAATAAAAATGTCAATGTTTGATCGTTTCAGGTTCTTTAAATATCTATTGTCATGTTTGTAATGTGGAAGCCACTTAAAAATATGAACAGCATTGAAATAGCCTTATCCAACAATGCAGTTAATAAAACAATCACTGATAAATATAGTTTTATGCAACAGTAAATCAGGCGAACCGATGCTGCAAAACGGAACCCAGGGTTCCATCATCCCCCAAACTTTTTTCCCTCCAAAAAATGCATTGGCTTTTTTAAATTCACATAACGTGTTTCTCTTAAAAAATCGAAATCGAACGACACACTCTGATAGAAAACAAGTTAAAAATGCCACCAGAGCAATAACTAATTAAAAAATATTTGCTATCAAATCTAAAAATGTCATCTTGTTTAAGGGTTCCGTTATACCCCATGTTCCTCTACAGTGACATTAGAATTTTCATCAAGATGTGGGAAATTCTTTCACGAAACAAGTGCCATGAGGTGATGAGAGTATTTCCATCAAACTTCGATGTTTGATGAAATACTTTTGGGGAAAACAAATTCCATGAAAATAATTTAATCGAAGTCGGTGGCGCCATCTATTAGAGAAATGTCACTTGAATACTATTTCAGTTTATTTTCGTAAACGCAGTGTAATTACATGCATATAAATTTTATGTTAATCAGGAACAACATACTAACAGCAACTTAAGTTTTAAGATTAAATACATTAGAAATAAATTTAGTTACCTCGGTGAGATTCGAACCAATGCCATTGAAGATTTGAATTTTGCGAGCCGCCACGTTGCTCACTCAGTCATGAAACGTTAAGATATACTGAGAGAGATTTGTAGACATACTCTTTCGCATTGGTTTCAGTATGTATATTTTAACATTTATAATGTTTCTGTTCATCCACACACACATATATATATATAAAACCTCGTTGATGTTCCGTATGTTAGTCTCTCTTCATACGAAAGTCAAGCTGGTGGTCCCGCCTCTAGTCCTGGCTTGGTGGAGGAGCGAGTTGCTTTCTTCCGATCTCCACCAGACACAGCCAGGTACACCCGGCTCATTTGGTACCGTCCTGAGCCAGGTATCTAGTCTTCTCTTAAAGACTTCAACTTTGACCCCTGTAACGTTTCTGAGGTCCTTTGGAAGCTGGTTAAAAAGTCTTGACCCCCCCCCTCACAACCAAACTATTTCCCTTCAGTGTTGAAGAGGTCCCTTGTCGGGCCTTTACTTCGGGAACACTACACATTCTGATTTCCTATTTTCCAGCGTTGTTTGAATAGTAAGTGGGTTTAGTTTGAGGTTTGGTAGCAATTTTTCGATCATTTTCCATATGTAGATTATGGTGTACCTCTCTCTTCTTCCTTCTAGGGAGTACAGATTTAGTTTACGTAGTCTTTCCCAGTAGTTGAGTTCTTTGCAGCCATTAATCTTTGCTGTGAAATGTCTCTGAATTTCTTCTGGTCTATTAGTTTCTTTTTTTTTATATGGGAACGTCAAGTCTGAGTATTATTCAAGTTTTGATATAATTAGTGTTTTAGCAGGGGAATCATTACTGTCCTGTCCCTTCTTTTGAATGTTGTTAGCAGAGCTGGGCACTTGCGGTTTTTTTTGCGGTACTGCGGTACTGCGGTACTACCGCACTACCAAACCGTACCGCATAACGCAGTACCGCAAAGGATCGCTGAAAGTACAGGCTGTACTTTCAGCGATCCTTTGCGGTACTGCGTTATGCGGTACCGGTTTGGTAGTGCGGTAGTACCGCAGTACCGCAGTACCGCAAAAAAAAAACGCAAGTGCCCAGCTCTGGACTCAACTTGTTAGTACCTGTCTCGCGACTCGTTTTGCTTTGTTTATTGCTATCTGATTTTGTGTTTCGAATTTCGCATCATCGGTCATTATTATTCCAAAATCGATCGCTTTCGTGCTTCTCTGAATGTCCTGTCTATCTGGAGCATAATATGCAGTCTAAGTTCTTCATTTCTACCATATCTCAAGAGCTGAAATTACTCGGTGTTAAATATCATGTTGTCTTCTAACCATTTGTATATTTTATTCGTATCCCTCACCAAGGCCTCCACTTCATTTGCATCGCTGATTTTTCTGCTGATCTTTGCATCGTCTGCAAAGGATGTTACTATATTGTTGCTGTTTACTCCACTGTCTATGTCTGTTAGCATGATAATGAACAAGAATGGGGCCAGTACTGGGTCATGCGTACTTCTGATTCTGATGATGATATACCTTGAATTTTGACGACCTGTAGCCGTTCTCTGAGGACGTTGTAGATCCATTTTCCCACTTTGCCTGTTATTCCCATATATTTCATTTTATATGCATTATACCATGATCACATTTGTTGAAAGCTTTAGCAAAATCCGTGTACAGTATATGACATCGTAGTTGTCATTGCCTTCCAGTGCATCTAGGATATTGTTATAGTGTTCTATTAGTTGTGATAGGCATGATCTACCTGATCGGAATCCGTGCTAATTTTCGTTGAATCTTTCCAGTGTCTCTAAGAAATCATAGATTTTCTCTCTAACTATTCTTCCAAATACTTTGGTGAGGTAGGACGTCAATGACACTGGTATATAGTACTTTACTTGAGATCTATTCCCTCCTTTATATATAGGGACAATGTTTGCTCTTTTCGAGATACTCGGTATTTCCCCAGTGTCTAGGGATCTTCTCCATATCCAGTATAAGAGTGTAGCTATTTCATTTTTACAGTTTTTAATCAATAATGCTTTCCAGTTGTCCGGACCTGCAGCTGAATGTGATTTCATTTGTTCTATAGCTCTCGCTACATCTTCTGGGATAAAATCAAAGTCTGTTATACATTTTTGCTTGCTCCTGGTCTTCTCTTTTGCCCTCCTTGTCCTGGTGTGTATATATATATATATATATATATATATATTCCTCTCCACTTTTTTGTATTTTATGAACCAGAAATTAAAGTCCCCGCAGAGCATTATATTGGGGGATGGATGGTTTATGGACTTTATTAGGTTTCTGATATCATTATTGGCATCCGAGAATTTTTCGGTTGGAGTGTTTGGAGGTCTACAGATGACTGTCAGTATTACGTTTAGTTTTTCTATTTTTACTGCTCGGAGTTTCACAAAGCTGTTTGATTTACTTATTACCGTCTCTGTCATATGACCTTCATGTACATATAGAGCACAGCCACTTTTATGTATCACTGTTCTATCAGCTCTTGGTAAGTTGAAACACTCTATATTTATTTCTTTTTTGTCAATACAGTTTTCGCAGTTTTCACAATTTCCTTGGCAATCCTTAAGATGAGTTTGTGTGAGGCATGCGATGTCCGCCCTTGTTTCGTTCATAAATCCTTTCAGGTACGAAACTTTCTTGTGACTGGTTTGGTCTTATTCCTTGAATATTAGCCAGGACAATATTTATGTTCTTTGTTTTTCGTTGCCCCTTGTGCATTTCAAGTTCGCTTTCCTTCGGTATCGCGTGTTTCATTGATCTATGGTCCTCCGAGAGAGATTCGGTTCCGCCTATCTGTTCTGGTAACTTCTTGCCCGGAAGCGTTTGGCTCGAGGGGTTTCCAGCTGTGCCAACTGCATGCGTTGGATGACATTTAGCAGCCGTATCGTGTCAGCGATGTTGAAAATTTTTTTTGTCGTTTTTTGTGTTCCTATTGTTATTCCTATTGTTATTGTTATTCCTATTGTCTTTTGTCCTTTGGGTTCGTCGGGAGATGTTGATCGTAGCATTTTTTTCCCATATTTGCAGGTTCCATATTTTGCATAAGTCCTGTAGATGTCTGGGTGGTAGAATCTGCATCTGTCTCCGAATTTACAATGACCATTATTATAGCAGAAATTGCATATTGGGGGATGTTCATGTATACATTATCCTCTTTTATATCTGCAATTATCTTTTATATAATATCTGCATATAATTCCTTCTCTATATCTACTCGGGCCTTTGTTTTTTACTCCTTATTGGGGGACAGTTTCACTCCGTTTTCTTGATTGCACACTTGTCTTTTCCTATTTGTGCTATTTGTGCTAATGTCCTTCGTTGCCTTTATACTATCTGTTGTCTTTATACTATCTGTTGCTTGTATGATCTGCACAAAATTGACTCGAAAAGGGTATTGTGGGAAGTATTGAGTAGGGGTTGACTCAAGCTGAGGGAGGGAAAGTATTCTTCGTTACTTCGGGGGATGGGGAATGTGGCACGCTGTACTGATTGGTGCTCGCGACTGTGGCCGCGGGGGATAATTTGAGGGGTATTTGTAGAAATTTCGATGGGCAGCTAATTTTCTACACAAAGAAACACTCGGAAAAATGCTGTATAGATTAATTTGCTTCGTTTTTATTTAGTTTTTTTTGACATATGCACGATTTTTACTTTTTAAAGATTAACACTACTGTGCACTATGAATTAACTCAAAATATCAGCACCGTTTAAAACTGATTAACTGCAGGATTTTTTCTGTAATACCGCTTTTATTCGGACTTCGATCGAAACACGTGTAACCGTCACACCGGCAAAACAAGCCTTTTATATATATATATATATATATATATATACACCTTACCTTACAAGGGATTCGCGCGATGATGCCTCATTTCGCGAAGGTCAAGCTTGTCGCCCCTTCTCTCGAGTTGGCCTGGTGTGGTGAAGTAGTGAGTTGGTTTCTTCTGCTCTCCACCTCACATAGCCAGGTACGCCCGGCTCATCGGGGATTGTTCTGAGCCAGGCGTCTAGTCTTCTTTATATATATATATATATATATATATATATATATATATATATGTATATGTATATATGTGTGTGTGTGTGTGTTACACACAGACAGTGCATGGAACACGGAACTCTTCTGGGAAAATTAAATCCACTATAGTCCGAAAAAGTAATGGTAAATGACAAACACTATAGTTTTTTTCATGATGTTAGCCGTTGCATTCACGTCGGATTGAATACATGAGGGTAGCTATATTTTGAGGCCTCTTTGCGAGTGACCCGTTGCCCACGTTGGCCGAACATCATGAAAAAGAAAAACTACAGTGTTTATCATTTACCATTACTTATGTATTCACTCCGACGTGAACGCAACGAGTTTACGAGGGTGAGATTGCGCATTATATCGATAAGCTAAAAGTTAGCAATGCTCCAGGCCCTGACTCGCTTTATCCCAGACATTTGAAAGATTTGAAAGACGCTATCGTAGGCCCATTAACAAAAATTTTTAATAAGTCACTGGAAGCGGGGATTATCCCCGAAGACTTCAAATTAGCTAACGTTACGCCCATTTTTAAAAAAGGCGACCGCACAGTAGCTAGCAATTATAGGCCTATTAGCTTAACATCAATTGTCGGCAAACTTTTGGAATCTGTAGCTAGGGATCGTATCGTCGATCACTTAGAAATTCGCGATTTGATTAATAGTAGTCAGCATGGGTTTCGACGCCATAGATCTTGTTTAACTAATTTGTTAGAGTTTTATAACTAAATAGTGCGCGAATACGATAGGCATAGAGCGGCTGACGTTATTTATTTAGACTTTAAACAGCGTTCTATAAGGTTCCGCATAGAAGATTAATTGCGAAGGTTAAAGCGCACGGTATACACGGTCAGGTAGCTAACTCGTTAGAGGAATGACTTCATACCAGGAAACAGAGGGTGATTGTTAATGGTAGGAATCGGAGTGGTTGGATGTAGGTAGCGGTGTCCCTCAGGGTTCAGTGTTAGGCCCATTGCTATTCGTAATCTGTTTTAACGACATAGAGGTAGGATTGATCAGTAACGTGTCAAAATTCGCGGGCGATACTAAAATAGGCGGTAAAGTTCTTAACGTGGACGATAGAAATAGGCTCCAAGAAGATGTAAATAGGATTATAGAGTGGACGGATAAGTGGCAGATGCAAATTAACGTAGACAAATGTAAAGTTTTGCATATAGGTTCTCGTAACAATAATTACATGTACACGATGGACGATAGACAGTTAGCGAGCGTTGACGAGGAAGTAGATTTAGGCGTACGCGTATCTAAGGATTTAAAAGTTATGAACCAGTGTCTGGAATCTTGCGCAAAAGCTAATAGGATGTTAGGCTTCATAGCGGGAAATTTCGAATTTAAATCGAAGAATATTATATTACCCCTTTATAAGTCCCTAGTCAGGCCTCATTTAGAATATGCCGTTCAGTTTTGGAGCCCGTATTTGCGTGAGGATATTGATAGGTTGGAAAGGGTTCAGCGACTCGCCACGAAACTAATTCCGTCACTACGCAACAAGTCTTACGAAGATAGGATCAAAGAGTTAGACTTGCATTCACTCGAAACTAGGAGATTAAGGGGGAGTTTATTGAAGTTTTCAAAATCTTTAATAAAATCGATAACATAAATTTTGACAAACTGTTCATGTTCGATAATAGCAATACTTGTAATACCGGATTTAAATTACGTGGCAGACGTTTCATTACTAACATCGCTAAAAACTTTTTTCCGTTTAAATTAGTTGATAAATGGAATAATCTTCCCGCGTCCGTCGTGAACTCTACCAGCGTTAATATGTTTAAAAACCATTTAGATAGGCATTTTAAAAATATTAACGTTGTTTAAAATAATAAAACAATTAGCAACAGGAGCTCTGGGGATAATGGTCGAGAATGAGTCTGTTGACGATTAATGCCAGCTTGTGACATGCCAGCGTGTGATATGCCAGCAATAAAATTATTGATAAAAAAAAAATAGATTAACACGAACTTAGATGTCGCTCGTAGCGTAAACTAACCCACTTTTTGTTATACTCTTCACCCTTTTTTTTTGTTCTTTTCTTAGCCTCTCTTCACTTGCATGTCTGTAGTTTGCATGGTATGACAGTGTTTGAGTTAAGACTGTGTTTGCATGGTTTGTAAGCGTTCTTATTTTACTTCTTTTCATCTTTCACCCCTTTCCTATTCTCTTCGACTATTTTTCCGACTTGTCGGCAGTGGCCGGCGGATGATGATGGTGAGTCTTTCTCGCTCTTTTTCTGAATGAATGTTAACCCACGAATGATAGGTTTTGCTACTTAATTAACCCCTTATTCTCTTCTTTTAACCCACTACTCTCTCTTAACTCACTACTATCTCTTCTTTCTCACGGGCTAAACTTAGAATGGATCTTTGGGTCTTTGTTAGCCTTAGCTTCTGTAGATCTGTAGATCCTCCTTTCAGAATTTTGGTGAAACTTTTGCTATTGTACTAGACATATCGAAAGCTTTTCATAGAGTCTGGCACAAATCTTTAATTTTGGAACTGCCATCCTTCCATTTCTATCCTTCTATCTGTGCCTTCATCTCTATTTTCTTTCTGGCAGATCTATAGCTGCAGTTGTAGATGGCCACTGTTCTTCTCCTAAAGCTAATAACAGTGGTGTTCCTGAGGGTTCTGTCCTGTCACCCACTCTTTTCCTTTTATTTATCAATGATCTTTTAATTCGCCCTTCCTGTTCTAGTTACTCCTATGTCGCTGATTCCACTTTTCACTCCACCCGCTTCCCAAAGCGTCCCTCTCAACAGTCATTCCATGATTTGCATAGGACGGCTATAGAACACCTGTCCTCTGATTTTTCTGCTATATCTAATTGACGCAGAGAAAACCTTGTAGCTTTCAATGCCTCAAGATCTCAGTTCTTCCATCTGTCTACTCGTCACAATCTTCCACACGATTATCCCCTTACCTTCAACAATACACAACTTAATCCTTCCTCTTCTCTTAACATTCTTGGCGTTTCCTTTTCTCGTGACCTTTCCTGGAAAGATCACATATAATCTCTTTCCAAAACAACTTCTAAGAGGTTGGTGTGCTGTATCGCTTCCGCAGTTTCTTCATCCCTACTCATTTGCTGTCTCTGTACATGGGTCTTGCCCGCCTTGTATGGAGTGTGCTTCTCATGTATGGGGTGGCTCAACCTACACAGCCGTACTTGACCGGATGGAATCAAAGGCTTTTCGTTTCATCAAGTCACCACCTCTTACTCATCTCTCTCTCTCTCTCTCTCTCTCTCTCTCTCTCTCTCTCTCTCTCTTCGCCCCAATATTGCCTCACTCTCTCTTTACTATCGCTATTATAACGGACACTGCTCTTCTAGACTCTCCAACTGCATGTCACCTGCTTTAAGGAGAACACGCAGCACCAGACTTTCTACACTTTTTCATTCCTTTTCTGTTCACCTCTCCAACGCAAGGGTTAATCAGTATTTTCAATCTTACATCTACTCAACCGGTGAACTCTGGAACAGCCTTCCTCATTCCATCTTTCACCCTGTCTATGACCTCCAATCTTTCAAACGCAGAGTGTCTAGGCAGTTCGAAAACCCTTGATTTTGATTTTGGTTCTCCTCTTCTTCTATGGGAAGGGGCGCTTTTGCGGACGTTCTCCCTTGGTCCCTCCTTCGTGCATAAAAAAAGTAAGTAAATAAGTAAGTAAGCCTACTTGTTGTCGTAAATGGTGAGTTAGATTGAACGGCATTGAGGACATTTTGAAGAGCGTATTCGGTCAGGCTGAGAGGCTACACAAAACCGTTTGACACGATGAAAGAAGAGTTCAGTAGGTCCAATGAGCTTGTGGCTTATGTGAGGTTTACAGAACTAGGTATCGACGAAGGTAACTCTGAAGACGGAAGGGCCTACGAGCCGGATGGAGTGATGAGCTACTTGTTAAAAAGAAGAAAAGATTTGCAGGTCTAAATGGATGCATATTGAGTGAGGCAAAGGCCGAACAGATGACACCGGTTAAATCTTGCAGACGTGTTGTTGCTTCCGGAGGAATGAAATAGTAGTAGGCCTCAACGGAGGTGATCAAACTTCGTGTATGATTGAATGGAATTTTGAAGGTAGGCGGCAGGCTGCCATTGAGTGGAATTACATGACGAAGGACGGAGAGCGTGATGTAGAGCGAAGATGTGAGAACAGAGCAATGACAGCGACCTAAAGTAGACTGGTACTTTTATAGGCTCCGATGTCGCTCCTCTTCGCGCCTATTTTTGTTGGGAAACAAAGTAAAATCTGTTTCTCTTTGACGCTATTCTTGCCCACGTGTTTGGATTTTATGGCCTTGTTTACTTCTACAAGCCTTGTCAGAGAGGCGAGGAAAACGAACTTTCCGTTAAGCTCATATACAGGGTGAGTCATAAGTCATGTCCAATGGGAAGTTTTATCTGTCGTTCATGTTATGTTTATGTTTTAGATAACTACTGGAGATGGGTGACCCCATAAAGTATACCCCGTCAGAAAATGTGGAACTAGTGCTCCTGCACGTTGCTGGAATGAGTCAAACATAGGCATGTGAAGAATTCCATCACCGACACCCTATGAAGCGAAAGCCGAATCATTGTATGGTGGGGCGAACACGGGAAGTCTTGAAGGAGACAGGCAGTGTTCATAACCGACCATGCAGTGAACGACCTAATTTTGTGGAAAAATAAGCAGCATAAAAGGGGGTTATTTTTACGGCTACCCGCGTCCACCCTTACCTCAGGTTCGAAAAGGTGTTGTTTACATTAAACTTAGGGCTCACAAAACTTGGACGCTGTTAATTGTTTAAGCATATTCACTTAAAGGAAATAATTCTTAAGGGAAGCTTAACTCTTTATGTGATAGATTTAACTTTGCTTAGTTTAGACTAAGTTGGATACATTTAAATTTGTTTAATTTAAATTGATAAATAAGTTAGTCTTTAACAAGCCTAACTATAAAGTATCGATTTAGGTTGCAACGTTATGCAAATGGTTGTTCCACAGTATATATCGCTAGTCAGATTAAGCTCGTGAATCGCAATTAACTCGTTTCAAGCTGATAACCCCAGTCAACCTGTCGGAGGTTCAATTTGACGATCGTTAATGAAATTCCAAACCAATCTAAATAGCTACCCCTGGATGGTTCTCCTCGTGTAAGACAATCCACAATGGCGTTCTCAAACACTTGGGTCAACGATTAACACCCGGGTATAAACATATACATGTGTGCTACAACGAGTAGAAATTAGAGTGAGGCGTGAAGCTTAGCCTCCATATACGAGTACAAGTGAATCAGCGAGAGATATGATAAAGGTTCCGCTGACTGAGAATAAAGAGCTTAAAAGGAATTCTAAATCTTAAAAGAATTCGATTTATTAGAATCATTAGTGAATGATGTTAAATCTTGGCATTTTATTATAAAGCGAAGTTAATTGAAATGATAACCGGCTAAAATTACGGAGTCAAAACCGATACGTATTACTCGTATGAGAGCTTCGAACGAACTAAGATGGCGACTCAAGCTCCTTTCGCGGCATCAAAGCGCGTCAGAGCGCGCCAAAGGAGAAGTATAACATTGTCGCCCAGAATTTCCAATGCTGGAAAGAATTGAGTGTCAGTACTCTGGCGGGCGTACGATTTTGGTTCTATTTTTAGCGATTGGTCGATATCTGTAAACGTTTTATATGCAGCCGATCAATGTTGTTTTTATGAAATATAACAATATTATATATATATATATATATATATATATATACTTTTAATAGAATACATAATTACCATGATCGAACATGAATCAATTATTCATTCTCGTCGATTTTGGTTGATTTTGTGGTTACGTTCCAATAGTTTTTAATTGATTTCTTATATACTTCGATCACTTATGCCGTCAGGAGTATATTTCAAGAATCCCTAAACCCACTATCTAAATATTTTAGACATACTCCAGGCCAACGGAAAAAAGACAAAATCAATCATTAATCAATTGATTTAATATGATATTTTAGAATAGTTAACTTGGTAAAATGATTAATTATTTTTAGGCAAAAGTATAGGATATTTTGCATCATAAGTAAGGTCAGACTTCCCAAGTCTTCCCTTGCATCTTAAAACCCCTTCCTGAATGAAAAGATTAAATTGTTTGATTAGATTGGTGGATTTAGATTTATTTTCAAATTAGGAGAATTCCTCAGGTAAGGACTCCCTTTGTACTGTTTGGATTAAATAATCTTCAGCATCTTGAATTTCTTGTAGATTGATTCCATGATTATCTACAGAACATGATTGATTAGTTTGTTTATTGAGTAATTTAATGAATCGGAAGACCAGAACCGTAACACGAATTAATTTACTCATGCTACCGTATTGATTTATATCGAGAATTGTTTCAGCGTTGTGTGACACTACAGGGTGAGTTTCAACAAAAAATTCTTCGCTTTCTTGTGGTTCAATGTTTTCTGCCCATTCTTCTTCATTACATAACCAATTGGGCCCAACAAACCATTCGTTGGACTAAAAAAAAACTTTAGCGGTGATGCCTCGTGATATGAGATCACTAGGATTTTCTTTCGTTTGTACATATTTAATTTCAGCTTGAGGTACCAACTTAATTTCATTAACGCGATTTTCTACGTAAGGTTTCAAAGGCTTATTTGTGGCTAACCATGACAGAGCAACTTTACTGTCCGACCATAAATAGATATGATCAAATTGGAGTTCTTGAGAGTAAGTTTCTAGAATATAGATGATTAGGCGAGACGACAAACTCTCTGCCGTCAGTTCTACCCGGGGTATTGATAACCCTTTCAAAGGTAAAACCTTTACCTTTGACATAATTAAAATAGATTTGTTTCCAGACACAAAGTAAATTGCTGTGCCATAGGCTTTTGTGCTGGCATCCGAGAACGCATGCATTGATACAGTCTCTTTCAAATTTAGATTTCGTGGGATGGACAGATTTTTTACAGCTTCGATTTCTTGAGATAAAGTTATCCATTCACTGCTTAGTACGTCGTTCAATGGCTCATCCCAATCTAATTTTTGTTTCCACAACCCATGTAGAAACATGCGTGTCTTGATTGTAACAGGATTTAAATAGCCTAAAGGGTCAAACACCTTAGCAACATTGCTCAAGACTACCCTTCTTGTTAGATTAAAATTATTGAATACGAAGTGAGGATAGAGTAGCGTGTCCGATTCCTTGTCCCATATCATCCCTAAGACCTTAATAGGTTTACCCAACTTGACTCCGTTGTTTTGCTCCATAATGGAGGCGTTAAGGGAGGTTGAATTCGTGGCTCATTCTCTCAAAGTCAGATTAGCTGCGCTGAGCAACGTTTGAGATTCTTGATAGAAGCTCAGCAATTGATTTTCATTGTCTGACGAGAACATGAGATTATCCACGTATATATATTACGTTCAACCTGCTTGCTCACCAGAGAAGAATGTCCTCTCAAATGGTGTAGGATCGTGGCATTCAGTAGAAACTGACTGCACGTCGCTCCGAACAAAACCACTTTAAAGCGGTAAACACAAATGAGGGAGTCAGGGTTAAAAGGATTTTCAGGCCATAGGAAACGGGTTGCATCTCTGTCCTTTTCATTAAGTGAAATCATAAGGTAGGCTTTTGCGATATCACTAACGCAAGCATAATGACCTAACTTAAATCTCAATAAAATGTGCCCTAAATCATGGATTAGAGATGGTCCAGTGTACATACAGTCATTAAAACTTGGATTACCCGCTGAACAATCAAAAACAATTCTGAGAGGAATGGTAGCCGAATCTTTCTTAATTCCGTGATGTGACAAATAGTGGATATTAGCATTGTTTGATAGAGTTTGAGAATTTGGTACTAACTCCACAAATTCTTTCGTGATGTGATCCTGTATCACATCATTGTAATG
Organism: Bathynomus jamesi; assembly: GCA_023014485.1. NCBI lineage: Eukaryota > Metazoa > Arthropoda > Malacostraca > Isopoda > Cirolanidae > Bathynomus > Bathynomus jamesi. The sequence continues at coordinate 299,096 of JAJOZX010000241.1, read as the reverse complement.
TTTTAAATTTTCTGGGGTCTTCCTTAGTTTGTTAAGAGTAGACAAAAGTCTACCCTTTGCCATACCGTAATTAGAAGGTAGAGGAGGATGATTCTCCTTCCAAGGAAGTCCAACTTCATATCTGCCATTACAGTAGGTAATGTTTTCGTAGAATTTTTTCATGACTCTATGCTGAGAGTCCGATGGTTCATTTATTTTGATTCCTAAGGAATCGAGATCCCATAACTTGTCAATCTCGGAACCAGAATTAGACTCGGACACTCCCACTTCAAGTACGGATAAATTTGAATTTAGATTACTAGATTTGTTAGTTGATTTGAATTTAATTGGACCACTGATGACATTACCTAACTCTGTTTCTAACAAATGAATGTCACCATGCTTAGTTTGACCAGTTATAAAATTAAAATAATAGTCAGAACCAATTAAAATGCTAATTTCATTAATAGAGTCGTTTTTAATCACCAAAGAAGCTAATTGTACGCCTTGGGATTTTAAAAATTGAATAGTTTGTGTTATCCCTGGAATACCAACTTTAGATGGAAGTCTATCAACCAGAATGACTTCGATTTCATGTTTATTGGATTTAGTTTGAATTAGAATTTTAGCTACATCATAGCTCTGTGTTTTACTGCTAGAGTTGAAACCATCAATAAGACAGTTGGTCTTCTTGTAAGGTCTTATTTGCATTCTATCGCTATAGATTTAAGCATGAAGCTTTTCTGTGATCCTTGATCGAAAAGCGCGCCTAAATTAATTACACCGTAGTCAGTTACTACAGGCAACATGGCAGCAGGCAATGCTGTGCTTGATTTGTTTTTGGTTAAAGCGGCTGGCACCGAAGTGACTGCTCGCTCAGTTTGTGCCTCTTTACTCTGACTATTGGGTTTAATCGATTCATTTGCAGATGTAAAACACAAAGCGGAATGATGCCTATTTTGACAAAACCTACATGAAAATTTACTCATGCAGTTTGACGTTTTATGATTATTCCTCAAACAGTTGAGGCATAGATTTAGAGCGCGAGACCTCTTCGAGCGTAATTTAGGAGTGTTATACTTAGGACACTCATGAACTTTATGCTCTGAGGCACAGAGTGCACATGGTCTTATTCGATTTTCCTTGTCTCCATTGTTACTAGCAATGGAAAAAGAATCCACAGTAGATTTGTTATGTAGTGTTCGCCACCAGATGTAGTGTTCGCCTTTATTAATTTACTTCTCTTCATTGTAAAAAAACAAGAGACGTCCAATTCTAAAAGGATCAGGGGGGAGATATCTGAAAGCGGGACCACGCGCTGGAATTGGACGGAATTTGCAATTCTAGAAGTCGATGAAGAAACTCGCCTTGTCTCATCTCCACTCTTGTCGGTGAACGCTGCTCTTCCTACGTCCAGCTGAAAGACTCTTCTACTGGCAACAATCAAACGATGACTCCGCCGTAGGCCGTTTCCCAACGAACCTACTGTATGTCTGTATGGACAGTACAGTCGTAGGCACCCGTTCAAGCTCTCGTGGCTTGTCTACCGCGCGCTGTGACACATATTTAGCGAAGCATTCGAGCAACGTGACCAGCTACTGCCCGAAAAATACCAGTAGACCATCTTCGATCGAAACTTTCGTGTGCCAAAACCCTGCACACGTAAATTTCTCTTCTCTTCCGAAACTGTCCTGCACCAAGTCCATGCGCATTCGGTTCCTCTCTTCTCTTCCGAAACCATCCTGCGCCAAGTCCATGCGCCATTTGGTTTCTCTTCTCTCTCTCTCATTGGTGATCGATCACCTATCCGGTCGACTAAACTCACTTGATGGAACTCGGATTTCAACTTGGTTGACTCCCAAACTGAGCCTTTGCAATTTTAAAAAAAATTTATTCTAAACGTGTTTCTGTACTGCTTATCATTTCATATTTAATTATTTAATTTATCGAATTTTCTCGACAGTTCACTTCGAAACAATAACTACACATTTGCTCTGGCCAAATTCACGGAAAAAATATAAAAATTTCGCAAAAACTTAATGAAATCTAGCTACCAATAAGGTCACTTATGGCAGTTACAGCAGAGAAGATAAAAAAAAAGTCATAAAACGCTAAACAAAATTGTACAGTATAAATATAAAAGCGCCCATACATAGTAACTGTTAGTATAATTTAAGAATTATTATTGTTCAAACTATCGTCAGAAATCACCTCAATACCTCTAAATACAAAAGACAAAAATGAACCCCAGAAACTTCATGTCATCCATTCTCTGACAATCATGAACCCTCTTGCTTTGAGGAGGAGCACACAAAGACGCCACAAAAACGTTACTGGCTATCTATAAGGCTCCATTTCCGAGTGTACACTTGAGTCAATGTTTCAAATGCATTAGTTAACTCCGACTGAAGGTTTAAACAATAATAATTTTCTAAACAGTTATTAAAAAGTAAAAAAATTAAATATTACTACCAAAAATTATTTTAATACAGTAATTCCAACTTGAAACGTCAAATTTCATACGAATTGAACTCGCAATTAGCAAATTACATCTGAGATACAACTCTCTCCTTCAACAGAAACCCCAGTATGGTTTGCAAATCACAAAAATCTCAGTAATTTATCGTTTCCAAGTGAAACTACAAATTTTTATCGTTATACTAAATAAGAATAGATAATATGCACTCACAATTACACACAATCCACTGTAAACAAAACTAAAACATTTCCTAATTTCGTAATATTTTCCATGCAAACGCTCGAACTAAAAAAAAAGACATTTTTCATTTCTAATTCCAAATTAAAATATCAAATTAAAACATCCTTTTTAGAATACAAACTAAATTTGAACTAAAAATTTTACCATTGTCATTGAACTGGAAAGAAAAAGAAAAATCGGCCTACCTGTACCAATAAAATTTATTATTGAATGAATTTATAAAACGTAAAGAAAATATATGATAAGAATTTTCTACACAAATTTCTGTAATTCAAAAAAAATTATAATATCCAGATTTAGTAAAATATGTGTACCGTAACTCACCTTGGCCGTCAAAATAAAAATAAAATTTACTGCTGCACTTTTAAGCCTATAATTAATAAATTCCATGCTATGCGCGGAAAGAACAATTTAGAATTTTATGCATAACATTTGTGTTTATTAAAGAAAAATCCTATGCTTATTTATGTTAAACCAATTAAAATTTTGTTAAATAACTAAGAATTTACTACTCAATAGACATACCGTAATAACGGTTAATCTCCGAACAATATTTTACGATAGGCCTACAAGAAATCCCTCAGTACAATACAATTGCCATTTTACCAAATATGTCGGAATTGTCGTGAAATGAACGAAAGGAAGAGAGAGGAGAAAAAAAAATAATCAGCTTACCTACCAAAGTTTATGGGTATATAAATATATGTAATTATATATATAACTAATAAATACGTATTAGTTAATAAGTAAGTATATAATTAATGAGTATATAAAAAATAAAAAAAAAACAAAAAATTTTACAACACAATTTCTCTATTTCAGTTAAACGAATTATAATCAAAAATCTGCTAATGAAACCCAGAAAATTTCTCACAAATTTTCGCTAAAACATTTTGAAAGGACCATATAAAATGTGTATCACTGTATTTAAACTAACAATTCACTTACGTACAAATCGTTATTCTTATTATTATGATTATTACAATTATCACTAATTCCAAAAGTTTTAAACAAAAAATAAAAAGGTAAGCTGAAAGAGGCATACAGTGGAAGAGACGAAAAAAAAAAGAGAAAAATTTGAGTCTTCAGGCAGCACGATAACCTTCAAACTATGCCCTCTCCAACCGAAATGAACGAAATTTAACGTAATAATGACTCGCAATATTGAGTCGGACAAACGAAAAGCAACGGAACTGGACGATGCAAAATGGGACAAAGGGAAAACAAATTAAATTCTTAGGCGCGAAGTTTGTCAGGGACGCTATCAGGATGCGAAGGCGACGCGCCATCTTGTATTTATATTTACAATGAAATTTTAAGGAATGAATTTCGAAATTTGCCTGCAAACGGAATCAACTTTGCATTTAGATATTTTAATAATCGAAATAAAATATTCATTAACGCTATTTGTTATTATACCGGTTTTGAAGAATTTTAATCAAAATACTAAATCACGTGGGTAAGCCTCACAAAATATGATGTAAGCAATGTTCCCTCTAATTTTGTGCTGCTTATGTGCGCATTTTGTTTCTTGTGTGCAACATTCCCAATAATGTTATAAAATTGTGCAAACTTTATAATTTGGCATCATTCATTGAATCATCAAAAAAATCAATAAAGAGGAGGTAGATGATTTTGAAAGATTAACAATTGTATCATTATTTTAAAACATAGCACCATATTATACTTTTTAAGGAGACAATAAAACTATGAGTAATGAAGTTTACATTCATTTATTCTATAAATAAATATATTTTCTATAAGAACATCCAAATTAAAAATATTTTAAGTAAAATTAAACAATATATTGAATTTTAATGGTTTATACTAGTTTCTTCTTACTATTGTTTTTCTCTACGGTCTTTCAGATTTGCCCATCTTGAATATACTCTTTCAAGGTTGATTGTTCCTCCATCATTTAGGTAACTTTTCACACGCATAAGCATATCTAAATGATTTTCTTGTAAACGGTTTCTCAGCTTATTTTTTATCGAGTTCATCAAACTGAAACCACGTTCACAGTCCACACTAGATGCTAAAAAAGTTCCTCCTATGTCCATCAATATTGCAAGATCTTTAAATTGTTCATTTTGGAGGACAAAAACCACCATATCAGCATAGTTTTCAATAAGTTTCACTTTTATTTTTTCACCTGCAATAAATTTAAAGTCATTGTACTGTTCTATAATGACATCCCTTTCATTTAGAAAATCGACATATTTGGAACACAAATATTGAATTTCTTCAACTCCAAAGCCAAAGTTGCATTTTGCAATTGCTGAACAATCAAATAAAGACCATTCTTTTACTTCGTTCTTAGGAAACCGGTCTTCCATGTGAACACAAAGCGTTTTTATGAAATTCAACAAAGAACAAGTATCAACTTCAATATTTTCTTCATGAAATTTGTTAAGGAGTGTTTGTACATGTTTACTCCATGAAATTTTTTCACCAAGATATTGTTCTTTTATCTTATTCAATTTACCATGAACAAGATGATTTGCATCTAGTGGTGTTAGATTACGCTTCTGTAAAAGCTTAGACAAGGAAGCCAAATCACCCAAAACATCATTCAAAATTTCCAAAGCTATTCGGTACTCAGGGTTAGTTAATTTTGTGTGACAATAATTTGAAATTGGATCATTTGATACATCCTGCTCAAAATACACTATTAAAGAATCATAATTTCTAATTATTGCTTCCAGTGCAAAATGTCTCGACAACCACCGTACTTCATTAAGAGGTTTGAAGGCAACCGACTTATTTTCAGAAGCAATAACAATCCCTTCGAATTTGCTCTTCTTTGTTGTAGATCTGGAAAATAATGTATATATGGTCCTAATTAAAGTTTCGATGTTCCTTATCAGCTTGAATTCTTTCCAAGTATCACAAATACCCAAATCTTCGCGATGGGCAACACAATGTTGTACAACTAAATGAGGAATTTTACGCTTCAGTTGCGCAGCCACGCCATTAAGCCGACCCAACATTACCGAGGCACCATCAGATGTGAACATAACCATTTTTTTAAAGTCAAGATTATGTTCTTCATAAAACTGCTCGATTGTAGAAACAACTGTAGAAGCATCACATGCTTGTAATTTTACTATTCCACCAAATGTCGTTTTATATTCGGTAGAATTTTGAGCTCTATATTTGAAATAAAGTACCAACATTTTGTTGACGGAAATATCCGTGCTTTCGTCAAGAGTTAACGTATGAAACGTTGCTGAAGCTATTTCTGTCATTACATCATTTTGCACAATGGCGTTAATATTCTCCAAAAATTCAAATGCATAATTTTTACTTCTCCAATTATCTGGAATATTAACATACTTTGACATATGATCATTAATGTCCTGAACAGAGAACATGGAATTATTCATTTTAACAGCTAAAATAACATTATCAATTAAAACTTGAACTTCTTCTTGATTTGAACGTTTTCGCTCGCAAAACATTAATTTTCTTTGTCTTTCTTCAGGACTTTCATGCAACATTCTGAGCAGACCTTTTGCTGGTAATGAAGGATTTTTATTTCTAAGTTTCGTTACACCGTCTAAATGAGATTTGCTTGATAAATGACGCCTTAAAAAGTCAAGTTTCCATACATCACCCCACATCTTTCCACATGCAAATTCCCCTACTACTTTTGCATCTCGACAATAATTACAAATCACTCCAGTATCGGAATTGAAAGTGAATATGTCTCGCAACTGCACGCGCAAATCACTATCAGATTTTGGTGTTGCTGTTTCTATATATACTTCCATCCATTCTGTCTTAAAGAAATTTGCAGCTCTTTTCCGTTTAGCTCCTTTATGCATTGGTGTAATGGGTTAATTATAAGATGTAATAACTTCTAAATTAAAGAGTACGAATGTTTCATTACATGCGCACACCAGTATTATTTGAGCAAACTTATAACACTGCAATTACCGTAAAGGTAACTTGTTATTTTACTGATAAAGACATGCTGAATTAACTATAGTGTCGGTTCATTAATTTTAAAATCTGAAACAAAAACAAACAATTATCATAAAATTGTACCTATATTTATGCTAAATAACGTAAAATGATTGCATAGCAAAACATATTATTATTATATTGAACATAATATTAACCTATTCGGGCCATTGGGTAGATTTGGACTCATACATTTATATATATATATACATAATGTACATATACACATATATATAATTTATATGTATTCTTACTTTATATTTTAGAATAAGATATAGTTCACAGAAAACGCGTTTGATTGAATTTACCTTCCATAATTAGAGAAAATACTATATTCTAACGCCCGCGGTACCTAATTTATTTAAATCGAAATGAAACTTATTGAGAAAATCGTATGCAAACATAGCTGAAATTTCAGGTTTTTAGCGGGTTCTGTCACACAATCATTATGAAGAGTTGTGGTTCAAAAGGTTAAACATAAAATGTTTAATAATTAAATTAGTAAAATTTTATTATAAAATGACCACCATAAAACATTTTTTTACGCCTGGCAGTGACATACTCATGCAACATGTCGTACGGTACGACGTGTGGTATATTTTTCATCATAATAAACTAATAATTCAGCGAGGGGCTGTCTCCTTGTAATTTACCCTAATAATAGTATTATTAAGAATTTATGAATGATTTAAATAATAATAATTATAATAATTATTAATAATATCCGATAAATTAAGAGTAGAAGCCGATACCTCCATTCGTAAATAAAGATTAGAGTATATAGGCAGCCTAGGCCTTTTTCGTCTGCACGGATGAATACATTAGAGACGGATAAACCGAAGAAAATTATGGGAATAGGCCTTATATTGATTTAACCTAACCTAGGTTAAGTTAGGTTACAATTCCTTTGGGTCAAAAGAACCAATTTTAAAGAAAGTAACATTGCAACTGGAACACGTAATCCCGCACACGACAGCAATACGCGCAATAAAGTTGGTCGGTTTATACCGAATATAAATATCTTTTAGGCACTTTCCTTAATATTATTAGTTTACTCCCGACATACCGTAACGGTACTCCGTAATGAACTAGTAAATATTACGAAAGCTATTGTCGTATATTTTGGAAAATGAATTTGACTATATATCAACAAACTATTGGTAACAAATATTTCACTATGCACCAGCTACGCAGAACGTTGAAACTCCAGACAATAACTGAGTCAGCTCAGCAACCGTGACTCATTCAAATGATTCAGTATTTATGTCGTAAGATATAGATATAGGGAGTTGCCAATTAGTAAATGAAGATAACATAAACAGTTGTGTTTCTTGTGTTGAAAAAGTTAAGATAACAGAAAACTTAAGCATTTGAAAATAATTTTTGTTTATGTCCAATTAACTTTAAATTTTTGTGCGCATAAAATTTGGCTGTGTGCGCGGCAATAAAACCCCATGTGCGCGCGCACACGCGCACACCTTAGAGGGAACACTGGATGTAAGACCACCGCTAGCCACCAGATGTAGTGTTCGCCACCAGATGTAGTGTTCGCCTTTATTAATTTACTTCTCTTCATTGTTTACGCTTCTTTCTACTTTACTATATCTCTATTTATTCTCTATCGGCTCTTTGCTTTCATTTATCACTTTGTTTCTCTACACTCTTTTGCCGTATCGTATAAATATCATGGTAGCGCGCCTAGACCTGACTCAAAGTTCGTTACAAAACAAAGGGGAAAGGGGGTATATATTAATACTCTTTTTTAACACTTATGAACGTTTTATTAATTTCGAAAATGGTTTAGTTAAGTTAGGGGTATGCGAGTATGAAATTTTATTTTAATAATTTAGGTCGGAGAGGAACACAAAACAATTTGAATTTAAGATCACATGGCTCTAAATCTTACGCGTATCGCGTCCGCCTCAAGACTCACTATTATGGGTGGTAGTCTGCTCTCTTGGGTCCCTGTTCAGGACTACCAACTGTACCCATTTTAAACAATTTAAAACTAACAAACATGCTTTATCGTAATCATCACAATTTTTAGTAAATTTATATTAAACATTATAATAATTAATCAAACAGAAATCAATATTTTTAACTAAGCATTACTACAGTTAGAATTAGATTTATAAAAATTAGTGTTAGACTTAGGGCGAATATCATGAAGATTCGCTTTGCCTTTTGAATAATTAGAATTAGATTTAACATGCTCAGTAGGCTTCCTTTCGGGCTCTACTGACTGTAGCAATGATATCTCATTGTCAATAGCTTTCCTGAAACTATTTAGATTCTAATAATCAGACTTAGCAGCTCGATTAATATTATTCCTAACGCGATTCAGTAATTTACGTAGCAATAGGGCGGCGAAAACAAAACCAGCTTCGTCAATATTTGTGCCCATAACTTTGAGACCACGTATATGGCATTCATATTGAGCGCGAAATTTACTAATTTCGGTAGAATTAACTCTGGGACATTCCAGATCAAAAATAGCATGTAAATGCGCTTGAATTATTTTGTGATTACTGGTGGTAGTAAAACCACCAAAAAGCTGTAAGGCTTCGTCTTTAAGTTGACCCGATAGATAAGTAAATTTTTGAGCGCCTGATATATCATCACGCTCATGAAGAGTGTTTTTAAATATATCCCAGAAGTGTTGCCATTCCAAAGGATTACCAGAAAAGGTAGGAAGTTTAATAATAGGCAATTTGACTGCCTGTTCTTTTGGTTTACTATGAGCTGCTACATCAGCTTCCTTTTGTTTTATAAACTTATTGATTAGAATATCATGTTGCTCAATTTCAGCCTGATATTCCAAAGCAATAGTCATGTCGGTGATGAGTTTATCATCAGATAATTCTGACTGAATTTTGTCATCACACTCAAGAATTTTATTACTTGGACTAAGTAACAAATTACGAGTAGCTTCAATTTTGTTGAGATCGGGTGTATCGGTGGAAATAAATTTAATATTTTCAGCGATAAGCCGTTTCGCCATGATGCGATGACCACCACGTCTCATTACGTCAGTCATTTTGAATTATTTAGATTTGAGTTATTTGAGTTAATTTTAAAGTAGATTTAAGTAGATTTAAGTAGATTTAAATAGATTTAAATAGATTTAAGTAGATTTAAGTAGATTTAAACGTATCCAGTTCGAAGGACCAATTTTGTGGAAAATTAAGCAGCATAAAAGGGGGTTATTTTTACGGCTACCCGCGTCCACCCTTACCTCAGGTTCGAAAAGGTATTGTTTACATTAAACTTAGGGCTCACAAAACTTGGACGCTGTTAACTGTTTAAACATATTCACTTAAAGGAAATAATTCTTAAGGGAAGCTTAACTCTTTATGTGATAGATTTAACTTTGTTTAGTTTAGACTAAGTTGGATACATTTAAATTTGTTTAATTTAAATTGATAAATAAGTTAGTCTTTAACAAGCCTAACTATAAAGTATCGATTTAGGTTGCAACGTTATGCAAATGGTTGTTCCACAATAAATATCGCTAGTCAGATTAAGCTCGTGAATCGCAATTAACTCGTTTCAAGCTGATAACCCCAGTCAACCTGTCAGAGGTTCAATTTGACGATCATTAATGAAATTCCAAACCAATCTAAATAGCTACCCCTGGATGGTTCTCCTCGTGTAAGACAATCCATAAATGGCGTTCTCAAACACTTGGGTCAACGATTAATACCCGGGTATAAACATATACATGTGTGCTACAACGAGTAGAAATTAGAGTGAGGCGTGAAGCTTAGCCTCCATATACGAGTACAAGTGAATCAGCGAGAGATATGATAAAGGTTCCGCTGACTGAGAATAAAGAGCTTAAAAGGAATTCTAAATCTTAAAAGAATTCGATTTATTAGAATCATTAGTGAATGATGTTAAATCTTGGCATTTTATTATAAAGCGAAGTTAATTGAAATGATAACCGGCTAAAATTACGGAGTCAAAACCGATACGTATTACTCGTATGAGAGCTTCGAATGAACTAAGATGGCGACTCAAGCTCCTTTCGCTGGCATCAAAGCGCGTCAGAGCGCGCCAAAGGAGAAGTATAACATTGTCGCCCAGAATTTCCAAATGCTGGAAAGAATTGAGTGTCAGTACTCTGGCGGGCGTACGATTTTGGTTCTATTTTTAGCGATTGGTCGATATCTGTAAACGTTTTATATGCAGCCGATCAACGTTGTTTTTATGAATAATAATAATATATATTATGGATATATATATATATATATACTTTTAATAGAATACATAATTACCATGATCGAACATGAATCAATTATTCATTCTCGTCGATTTTGGTTGATTTTGTGGTTACGTTCCAATAGTTTTTAATTGATTTCTTATATACTTCGATCACTTATGCCGTCAGGAGTATATTTCAAGAATCCCTGAACCCACTGTCTAAATATTTTAGACAGCCTCGTACAAGTACAGATGAAGAGTCGTGTGTCGATGTATTAGCTAAAGTAACTTGTAGTCCACAGCGTTGAACCAGAAAAGCAACACAGGAAACAGGACTTTCTCAAACAGCTGTGGAACGCATTCTTAAACGGTATCGATTTCATCCGTATAAGCTACACCCAGTCCATGAACTACTGCCTAACGATGCTGATAGACACCTTCAGTTCTGGCAATGGTTCAAAGAGTATAGGCGGCATCAGCCGACGTTAGCAGCGGACATCATGTTGAGTGACGAAGTGTGCTTCCACTTGCATGGCCAGGGTAACCGCCATAACACCCTTTACTGGGCAACTGATAACCCATACACTGTCGATAAAAGGCATCATCAAACGGATCCGCGGATGAACGTGTGGTGCGGAATCCACAGTGACAGGATCGTGGGGACCGTGTTCTTTGACCATAGTGTCAACTCCGATATGTACAGTTGCGCTCATTATTCTTAGGGCACTCTTGAGAACAGATAGCGACACCTGGCATATATTTGTTGTGTGTACTACAAACGATTGTAACATTTTATGAATGAATGTTTAGTGAGTGAGCGCTGATTGGTTGGCTGACTCATTGCCAAATGTCTTTAGAACATAATTATTTCCATTCATCACTCTGGTTTCCATATTACTAAAGAAATATAAATGAATAATTAAATATAAATTCAACAAGGGGATATATATTAACAATGAAGTGAATTAAAAAATGGTCTTGTAAAAACAAAAACAACGGACGTGATGACATTGTTCATGGTATTGGCAAGTCTGTCATCCTGAACGAACAGAGCCGTTGGTAGGCATTATTGCGCCCTCAGCAAATTCCAAATTGAATCATTTATTTATTTATTTATTTACACTTAATATTGAACATAGACTCAGATCAGGGATGGGAAACTGATAAAGTCTTCAGTCCTGTTTTCGATTTCAGTTTAAGTTTGCAAAAATATCGATTTCAGTTTCGATTTAAGTTTTTAATTTTTTTTCGATTTTAGTTTATTTTGGGATAGCCATGGGTAATCCCTTGTCGCCCCTCCTTTCCAATATTTATATGGAGTTTTTCGAAATTACTTACATTCCGAGAATCCTGGAGGTTGGTATCCCATGGTTGTGGTACGTCGACGATATTTTGTGTATCTGGCCCATGAAGCGTGACCTGGATGACTTCCTCCTTCTGTTAAATAATCAAGTCCCCTCCGTTAAGTTTACTTTAGAAGTGGAACAAAACAACTCAATCCCGTTTTTAGATGTGCGTATACATAGGGAAAACCCAGGTTTTAAGTTTAATATTTATTGGAAAAAACAATTTGTTCTACGTACACTTTTACTCCGGACATGATATCCCCATCAAGAAAGCCATATTTTCTTCAATGTTTCTCCGCGCTCTTAGGATCGCCAGTCCGGAATACATCGATGCCGAATTAGAAAAAATCAACAGTATTGGAAGTGATTTGTGTTACCTACGTGCTTTTTTGGAATCTTGTCTTAACAAAGCAAAACGAACTTTCTGTCGTGTGAATAATAACCCTCGCACTTTGTCGAAGAATATTTTAGTACTTCCATTTTTCCCAGGCTTTTTAGGCATTGCTAATGTACTTACACTTTTGAGTATGAAGGTAGTATTTTCATATGACAATATTGTGAAAAATATCATAGTTAAAAATAGCCCTACCAATAATTCAGGCATTATCTATAAAATCGGTTGTAAACAATGTAATTCCTTTTACATTGGACAGACGGGAAAGGATTTGCACACGCGTGTAAAACAGCATCAATATTCCGTTAGAACGGGACAGTCGTCCAGTGGCCTTTTCGTCCATTTGTCAGAGTTATCCCACTGTATTGATTGGAATAATGCTTCAATTTTGTTTCACTCTAGCAACATTGTTAATAGATATATTCTTGAGTCTGCCATTATTCAACTTACAAATAATTTCAACATTAGCCAGAGCCTTTTTTCACTTGATCTGTTGTTTTGAATTCATTCAGAATGGATTTAGACAAGAGGGGCAAAGTGCTAAAACTCTGGTAGTTTTTCCTTATAAATTTGTATGCTCCTCCTACAATTTTTATTTTTCTATTTTTTGTGTGACCTATATACTGTATAATCTCGAACTTGTTATTTATTTCAGTGTTCCTGAGGATGTCATTAGACGAAATCGCTTGAGCACCATTGTTTCCTTTTTCCTTCGTGGTTATTTTCATCATAAATATTATTCACGTGTTACTTTCATGAAATAATTTTCATATATATACAGTATATATATAAATTCATCAGTGCTTTATATAGTTTAAGTGGAAGTATGAAAAGTTAAACATCTCTTCACATAGAGCATCATTCCGCCCATACGTTCATTTCAGGGTATGAGCAGCTCGCAGCAGGATTGCCAAGCAAACAGGGGGTCAAAGTACTGACGAGGCTTCCGTTCGTGGTTCATCACCACTGAAAGCAAGAATGCTCTGTTGTAGTCTGTTCAAAAGAACATCCATATCCGTATTCAATTTATTGCAATTTTCGTTAGTTTGCATTGCAATCACCTCCAGCTATTATTTGTCCTGGTGCATGAGTCTTCAGGAGCAAGGTGCCCCACAAATTTATGTTTCCTCCTTAAGGCAGCACAAATTTACCCGTATCAATTAGTCATACTCGTACTACCTCAGGCTTGCTCTACACAAATTAGAACAAAAACCGCAAGTATCCACAGTCGCAAACCGCTCGTATGTAGACCTGTATTTATCATAGTTTAGAATAATATTTTCTTATAGATCTGCAGACTCAACAAGGAAAAACAGTGAATTTGTAAACTCAAATGGAGTAGAATTTAAAAAAGGACTACGTCCCAACGTGGAATAACCTCCAAAAAAACCAAACCCAGACTAAAATAAATTCGGAAAACCTTTAATACCTTACCTTTTTTTCTTATTTTGTACTTATGATTTCAGAATATCTCCACCATACCTCTTTTCATCCAGTTTAGCTTTCCCGTCCTTATTACTGCGAGTACCATTGAGCTTTTCTCACGCCAGTATTCGTGTTATTATTATTATTATCATCATAATTATTCTTATTATTATTATATTTATCATTATTGTTATTATCATTATCATTATTACCCTCCTTATTATAGTTATTATTCTTTTTTTAATAATTTCAGAGAGAATACTACTGAACTGTGCTATAAACATTTTTGTAGAAAGTGAATCTGTTCGATGTTTACATCAAATTATTCATTCACGATGATGTCCTCTATCTTTTGATGTAAAGTGCGTGTGATGTAGTTTCTTCTGAAAAAAGTTATATCCTTCAGAAGAGCCGTCTGGGAAGTACTAGTCGAAGTAAAAAAAAGATTTGTTCACGCACTCTCACAGAATATTTCGTCCTACTTACAGAGAGTATACCAATACTAGTAAGAGTTAATTGAGGTTAATGTATTTATATACTGTAATTACTTTACGATGTTATAGTATAAAGAGGGTTAAGGATCAACAATAAAATAATTCCTTCTGCAACAACATATTATTAAATTTTGTAGAATGGTTTTAAATACTGGTAAGAAACAACGTTTCAGTACAGGTAATTTCCTTCGAAACAATTGGCGTTTAATAAACAGTTTATAAACATTTTGTAGACGTTTTATAAACGAACGTTTAGTAAACATAACTTTCTTTGATGAGTTTTAACCGAGTGCAGAGTTTCGGAAAAAAGTTCACCTAGAAATCTAAAATTTCTAAAATGTATAAAAAATTACTAAAAAGTCACGATTGTTTAAAAAAATTAATTAGTTACCAAAGAGAATGAAATATTTTAAGTAAACCAGTATATTACCAACTAGTAATTTTTTATGCTTTTTTAGAAGTGGCATGTTTCGAAGCGAACTTTTTTTTCCGAAACTTTACAACAGTTTGAGCAAAATATGCAATATTTTAAATTAATTAAAATTTTGTATTTATTATTAAAATAAACAAAGTTGGCAGAGTATAGAAAGAAAAACAATAACAGAATAAAAAACAACAAACAACATGAAATTTATTAAAAAGGAAATGTTACTACAATCTCCTTCATCCATTCGTGTGTAGTACTTAATCTTTCTGTATCTTCCACGGGTCTTAATGAATTAATGCGTTTATTATCAGATAAGAATAACATGAAATGATATTTCGCTTGATGCTGCACGCACGCATGAGATTGATGTTAGGACTGTTAAGGTTAATCATGGAATGAAGACAAGGTTTATTAGACATTACCAAAGATAAAAAGAAATTTTAATTCGTAGTTCTTCTCTCAATTAGCTGTGTACATTTAACAGCTAACTTGTTCCGAATTAACGACATCTGGTCGGGCTACGTCGTGGCTGATGTCGTCACTTCGCTTCCCGCCATTAGCGAAGTTAAGCGTCATTGGGTCTGGGTAGTAGTTGGATAGGGGACCATTTTCTGCGCCCAGATTATGTTTTACGAACCCGTGGTTCGGATCCCACATAAAACTGTAGGTCCTCTCTGTCATATGACCTTAGATGTTGCGACGGAGGTTAAACAACCCAATCAAACAAACAAAAACAAAACATCTGATCGACAAGACAAAACAATCGACAAGTTATTGTGGGATTAGGTTAAGTTTTGTTGGGTTAAGTTAGTATTTTAGGGTGTAATGGGCATAGGTCCATTTGTTCGCACCAAGCCGAGTTGTCGGAACTTATATACCTGTTTAGTTGCCGGGACTTGAATGTACACCCATTTGGTGGACGGAACATTCTATCGACAGGATAAAACTAAGAACCTAACTTAACCTAACCTACCCTAACTTGTCTGATACACAATAGCTTTTTCATAAAATGTCAAGTCGAGATGATGACGTAAGTCCAGAATTGGCCAGGGAGTCAGCGTAATGACCCGCATTAGTTTGGCCTGAGCGTTGTGCCAGTTTTTAGCTGATTATTATTACACTACATTAATTGTATCATCATGATTTAATTTAACGGAAAAGGAAACGAGCAACTCCCTTGTCTATTCCTTTAGAGCAGTGCTGTCCAACTTCTATAAAGCGCGGCCAAGATGTTGCCTATAATCATACACTGTTGGTTAATACGACTTAGTAACCCGCTGAATGTTGTTCTCCCTACTAGAAATGACAAAATAGGGAAGAAAATTCAGAAATGAAATTTGTCAAACGTCCATTCCGCGGGCCGCAATTTGGACAGCGCTGCTTTAGAGTATAGTTCCTCCGCAATTCGCTATTACAGTTTCATTTCATAAAGTAATAGTTTTCCCCGTACTTTAAATTTTTTAACATAAAGATTTTTAAAGTCTTTTTCCCTTTCTAAATTACCTTTCTCTTCAATTTCTCTCTTTCAGTAAACTCAGAAAAGCGTTTAAAATATAACATTGTTCATAGTAGCTTTGAAAACACTTTCGAAATCATTCCCGCGGTAAAACAAAATAGTAACCTCTGTTAGACAGAATTGGGAATATGCTACTTTTGGTGCATGAAAGTGGATGCGTACGTAAGGATATTATGGCAGGTAAAACATGCAACTAGATTGGTTGATGGGGTTCTTTAACCTCTTTCGCATCATTTAACATCATATGACGGAGGAACCAACAGCTTTTCCGCGGAATCCGAGCCACTAGTAGCTACATAATCCGTACGCAGAGGACAGTCCCCCATTCAACTACTACATAAATCTAATGATTCTTAACTTCGCTGATCGACGCTAAGCAGTGTTATAACGGAACCCGAAACGTAACTAAAGGAAGGTCTAAAACTTTTAAATCCCATTGATAGCTAAGCCAATTATTTAAAAAATGGAGGTAATGGCTCTACAAATTATAGAAATGGAGACTATTCACGCAATGGCGGATTAATAAAGAGAAAAGTGTTTCTACCGTTTCTCAAAGGGTACGTTAAAAGGGATTACCATCTGAATGTCCTCACATGGGTAATCGGATAACCGGATGTATAAACAATACCCCTCAAACAATATGAGAAGATAGAAGTGAGAAGTAAAAAGTGGCAGAGACTGATTGAAGGCTACACTCTATAATCTATATAAAAGAAGGAGAGCGAAAACTTGAGTAAAGGCTATTTTAGTTTTAATAATCTCTGAAATTAAGCATTTGTTTATTACCGTATATTTAATATATTTGAATGGTTAATACAGAGATAATATATATATATATATATATACACTGTATATATATATATATATATATATATATATATATATATATATATATCCGAAAAAAGGTGATTCATACAAATATATGTATGTGTTCCACAGGGTGGTCGAAAAGTCACGACGCATGAACTTTGTTCTAACCTTGCTTGTAACGTGCCAAAGGAGCAGGTTTAAACCTGTCAGCATAAAGAATGGAATTCATACAGAAATTGTTTGATATTTGAAGTTTGCATTTCTTAAAAATCATATTATAAAAACAGCCAAATAAATAAATAGATTAAACCCGATCGTGACTTGTTTTTAGTAATTTTGTAGAAACTATTAAGTTACATGTATTTTAACCCAAATTTTTGTCAAATAAGCTTCGACCTCTTAAGTAGTTATAAGGTAACTATATCAGTTGGTTCATTCTGAAAAAAAGGGAAGTAAAAAATTGTCCTTGTTTTCAAAACTACCGAGATACTGTAGTAATCATAACTACTTAAGGGGCCCAAGTTTATTTAACACCACTTTGGGTTAAAAAATACTTGATAGCAGTGTACTATATGTGTACATAGATATATAAATTTATTGAGACGCAATTTATACGTCACAGATAAATAGTCGTTCGTTCTTCTTCAAACAACGAAATGGCCTCCACCTCCCCCTTCCACACACACGCACCCGAGCGCGCACGCAAATTAGGCCTAACAAGATAAACGCAATCAACATATCTCCCATCCACCCTAAAAAATCAGGTAGATGAAACCTACAAAGCATGCACTGTATATAGTAATTAATTAACGTGCTGTATACGACGCACCTGACCAAAAATGGAATCATCCTGTGAGCGCTTTTTTGCTAATAAATTCCTTCCTGCAAAGCGAAGAGCGGAGATCCTCTCTTTGGGACACGATCTTGAATCGTTGTATTAAATTAGGGAAGTGAAAAGGCTTCACCGATCTGTCTCAGGAAGGGAAGGATGAACAACGTAATCGAGGTCTCGACAAACATCTTCCTCTTCGATGAAATCCACACAGGCGGAAATGAAAGAGAGAGAGAGAGAGAGAGAGAGAGAGAGAGAGAGAGAGAGAGAGAGAGAGCTGCATTCTTGTTACATATCAATAATTTAGTATTAAAAATAGAAAAGTATACATTTGTAACTGGTATCATATATCCGATCGTATATAAACCTAATTGGCATATTTAAAGATTATTACCCTTACTTTATTTACTTCGTATATCTTTTAATGTCATCATTTCATTCAACTAAAATTCCACTGCACGTAATAAAAGTCGAGAAAGCCATAATTATTGTCGTCTATACGATAATACGAAAATTTGTTGCTGATAAGAAAAACAATCCTGAAGATCACAATTCCCCAAATACATATGCAGTATGAATCACATGAAGTAGATAAAAAAAAAAAGTCTATGTAACAATAGAGTCGCGGACGTTACTGGATAATTTGTATTCATGTACGCATATCTGCAACAAAGTAAGCAATTTTGACAAAGAATATTATGATAACATTTGCAACAAAGGAGAAAATGGATACTTTTTTCTTCTCCAGTATAAAATACTCCGAATTAGATGAATGTAAATAATATACATACGTATAAAAAGAACTTTTTCCCCCCATATTTGAAAACTGAATTCACGTCCGCACCTGCTCTATCTCCGAAGATGATGTCCGGCAACCGAAGTAAAGTTCCTTTGTATGAGAATTTCCTTTTCCCATAATTAGCTCCTCGCTCCTAAGGGCCCTAGGCAAGCAAGGCTACGTGCGCCATCGGACGTTTGTTTGGCGGTGGTTGTGCTGCGCAGTACGGAATCGCGTGGGAAAGTGTCAAGGTGCGTCTACCCCGGCGTTTTTTTTTACTTTTGTACCAGTTTTTTTCCGTATTGATAGGGTGGGTGAACGAAAGGGGGAAGGAAGAGGAAAGGTTTCACACACACACACACACACATGTGTATATATATATATTTATATATGATACAGCTTAGAATGGTGTAATATATATATATATATATATATATATATATATATATATATATATATATATATACTGTATATATGGAATATCATGCACACCACCTCTTGAGTAGAACGTAAGGGTGCTAGCTACTACCCTACGAGGTAGCACAGTGTCTGGTACCCTCACTTTCTATTTAAGAGGTTGTGTGTTCGAATCTTCGTGGGGGTAATTTCTGCATCTTAAACCTTTCAAGCATATATACACACACACATATATATATATATAATGCGCCTCGGTGGTGTAGTGGTTAGCGTCGCTGACTACGAATCCATCGGCCCCGGGATCGAGACCCGCTGACGGCAGCCGGGGCGCAGCAAAACCCAGCTGTTGATCCTTCCACACAATAAAGAAAGTGGTTGGTAGATAAATGGGTACCCTGGGTAGCCTAGTGGTTAAAACGCTGGGCTGCTGGTTGGGCGTGGTTCGGATTCCACGTTAAACTGTAGGTCTAAGGTGGAGTGAAAAGTTTGACCTTCATCAGAATGAACAATTCGGGTGGAAGGAAACCAAAGGTTACCAAAGGTGTATATATATATATATATATATACTGTATAATTTGATACTTGTTTCACTGTATTATGTATGATAATTAGAATATTTTTAACTGGCCTAAATTTTGGAAATAAAACATCGCCTTACCTTATTTATTTATACATGAACTCCAATCTTCTTGGTTTTAATGCAAATTCTTCAATTACTTTGTCGTGCAACATTTTATTCTTCTCTAGCGATATTACAATTTCTTTCTCTATGGCAATTCTTGCTAAACTAGACAGCCTTTCCTCTAACATGGTATTTCGTTGGTACGGTCTTTATTTTGTTAAGCGTTGAAAAACTTCTTTCCGTTAACACACTGGTTACAGGGATTGCCAAAAGGAGCCGAATTAATTTGATCGTTTCAGGTAAGGCTGTTGTAAGTCCAAGGTCAAGACAAAGCTTTAAAATTTCTTTTGCATGTTTGCACTGACAAAAATCAGTCTTGACAGATGTATTTTAATTCTGACGTTAAAGCTTTTGCGTCAAATAGATTACTGTACTTGTATTCAAGTGCTTCTATTAAGTTTTGGGGGAAATTTTCTTTATACACTGCAAACATTAATGAATTCAGCAGCTCCAAAAATAAGAACTCCTGAATGCATTCATATCGTTCCTTCAAGGCTGTTACAGAGGTATTCAGAATGCTAAAGTAAAATTAATTTCTTTAAAGTTTGTCACTTTTCCTCTGAGTCTCTTAGTCGGGGGAGGAATGGTCAGACAACTTACTATGCAACAAGTTGACGTCACCACGTGACGTCATACCAATAGCAATTAGGCTATTAATTAGTTCTTTCACCAAATTTTTCCTTGAAGTAAATTAATTTTTAAATGTTAAGTAACCTGGACAATTATTTTCCACCCAATCTACCTTATAAAGTATATAATATGCATATTATTGAAAACAAGATTAATTTAAAAAAGAAGAGATTTGGTAATTCAGCGCGGCATTTTGGACATTTGGCACAGCAGCAAGTGGTCAGGCAAATTCTAATTTGCCTGACTTCGAATATTAAAAACTTGGTTATTCGATGGATACAAAGTAATAAATCAATTAAAATACTAATTAACTTTACGTATAATGAATATCCAAATGACTTTATAACATTATAAATAGATCATAAGATTTACATCATAACATGTTTCAAAGAGAGACGTCAGGCTTAAAATTGTTTGCCTGACAAAACGTAGAATTGTGCATTTTTATGCGCGTTGTAAGGCTTTCTTATTTGAGAAGATGCATAATACTACAATAATAATTAACTTTATATACAGTCACAGTGTATATGCAAATAGATATATAACCTTATTTATAAATTCTAACATGGTCATTATGACATGTTTTATAAAGTAAAGATATATGACTCAAAATTTTTAGCCACGTAGTTTCCCTCTCTTCCCGCGTCTCTCTCCCCACCCTCACTGGGAAAATGGGGTTTAAATGATAGATGGATGGATGGAAATTTTTGGCCTGACAGCTTGACAAGAGATGGGATTGTGTATTGTTAGTTTTTTATGTTAGTTTTTTAAGTCCCTAGCAGGGACAGGCGGGGCAGCGCCCCGGGGCCCGGGCCTTTGGGGGAGCCCGGGTCGTTTCAACAAGTGATGAGAAGTTATTTGAGAGAGCAACAAAGCTAGTAAATAAATATAAAAATGATATTTCCTCTGGATTTCCAAGTCAATTACTCTCTTTTCGAATGTGCTTAAAAACAGACATTGAAAAAATGACGACAATCCATGAGCTATATTCATTTTTAATTAAAGACAACAGTACTTTGTGCTCAAGTTTTCCCGAAGTTGTGACTGCCATAACATTATTCCTCACAATTCCTGTGACAGTTTCAAGTGCAGAGAGAGCGTTTTCAAAACTTAAACTAATAAAGAACTATCTTCGGAATTCTATGAATGAAAAAAGATTAAGTAGACTCTCAATTATATCAATTGAAAACAAGAAAGCTAGAAATATTAACTTGGAGGATTTAATTAATGAATTTGCTGAAAGAAAGGCAAGAAAAGTCAAGTTCTGATGTTGTCGTAAGTAAACATTTATTTCACGGTATCCTTTTTAAAGCTCAATATTTTGCATAATGTTTTGCCTTCTATGCCTCCATGCGTACAAGTAGTATCATAATTGTTAAATATATGCTAAATAAATAATGCAAAGAAAAGCAATATAAATGTATAATAAAAATTTTGTTAGGGGGCCCGTAAATAAGTTTTGCCCCGGGGCCCGTGACACTCTTTCTCCGTTCCTGCAGGTCAGGCTAAGAGGAGGTACCTCATTTTTCATTTGCTCGTTCTCCCTCCTCATCTCTGCGGAAAGCTCTTCTGCCCAAGCGTCGTTCTTTACATTAATTATACTGTGTGTTGTTTGCAGTTAAAATGTATATATGTACGGCATGCGAAGGTGCCCCCTCAGGGCATTTGATTCCGCTCGTATGTAGGAGAATTACGAATTCTGACTAATCGGGGTCCTTGGTGTAGTGGTTAACATATCCGATCGGCAATTGGATGGTCCCGGGTTCGATTCCTGGGAGGTACCTCATTTTTCATTTGCTCGTCCTCCCTCCTCATCTTGTGCAGAACGCTCTTCTACACAAGCGTCGTTCTTTACATTAATTATACTGTGTGTTGTTTACAGTTAAAAAAAAATATATATATATATATGTTAATAATAATAACTAGAGGTGTCTGTAATACAAACTATCGAAAATTATGCCACAATGAATACATATTTGTATATGCTTTGGACTGGGATAACACGGAGCATTGTTGCTTCCAGTAGTGAGGAACTACGTACCTACGGAAGCCTCGTCGGTACGTTGACCCCCTGTTTACTTGACAATGCTGCTGCAAGCTGCTCGTACCTTGAAATGGGGATATGGTCGGAATGATGTTCTATGTTAAAAATGTTAACTTTTCATCTTACTTCCACTAAAGCTGTAAATACAAATGTCTTTAGCACACACACACACACACACACACACACACACACACACACAGTATATATATATAAAGTAAAAAAATATCAGTTTATTTTTAATGCTAAAACATTTATTATGTTTTTTCTTTTCTTTTTGCAGTGAATTATGGGTTTCCTTTGACCATGAAAAATTCCTTCACATTCAACATTGAAATTACGAGGAAAGAAAAAAAACATGGTCAAACTCTTTGCCAATATAACGATATATATCTATAATTTTATATATATATATATATATATATATATATATATATATATATATATATATATATATGAACGACATAAGTATTAAGGAACGTTTCTGCACACGAGGAGGAGAGATAACGAAATAATGAAAATGAGGCGAACCGCCTGGGAATTCCAATTGCCGGTCGGACGCTCTACCATTATGCTACGGACCTCACTCAATCACAAATCGAAATTCTCCCAAATAGGGCAGAAACCAATGCCCTCAGAGAGCACCCTCGCAAATCGTGAATATGCGCAAATAACTGCAATGACCGCGCAGTATATAAATGAATAGAAACGACATAAGTATTAAGGAACGTGTGCAGAAACGTTCCTTAATACTTATGTCGTTTCTATTCATTTATTACTGCGCGGTCATTGCAGTTATTTGCGCATATATATATATATATATATATATATATATATATATACATATATATATAATAGGCCGGGTCAAAAATGGGAAATTTTTTATTTCTTAAAAATTACACTGTGAGAAGGTTTTTTTATCATCTTAACAAAATATTAAAAAATCAAGCATGTGCTACCCTACCACCCCTATCACATGCCCCCTCCTCCATTTTTTACCTTCATATTTGCATATGTTTAATGTTGTTATATGTTACATGATAAGTTGTTTGTTTAATGCTTGATATTTTTATGTTTCAGATAAATAGAAATAATTTATTAGATAAATAGAAATAATTTGCATTTCTTTAATTATAATTTGAATTATCATAAATTATAAATTACAAATAATTTGATTTTACTTCTGAATATAAACTATGACTACTAGAAGCAAGTCCTCAAATGCAGCCTTTGGATATCCTACGGAATTTCCAGCAGCCATGACTCCTTCAAAAGTAGTTGTTGTGAGACACTACCTTTTTTGTACGCCGTCGTGAAGAAGCTAAATCAAAAGGATCAGCAACTGCTAATGATTGTTACAGGTTTGTTGTAAAAGATATTGAAGACATTTGGATGAAATTTTCTTTTCCTACGATTAACACCAAAGGTATCTATCTTAAAGTCAGTCGACTAGTAGAAGAAGCCTCAAAATTGAACAAGGTGCCGTTACATCGAAGAAATAAAAGTTTTGCCTTGAAAGTAGGTCAGTATGATGAAATGTTTGATATATCTTCTTGTGACTGCTATGATAAGGGCATTGATAGGAAATCTTGCAGGTGTAAGGATAAAATACCAATGGCAGAATGGGAGTCTTTTGTGGGTCATAAACAAAGAAAAAATCAGTTAGGACCAATTGATCGCATAACTAGTTCAACAAAGAAGAGAACTTTAGCAAGAGCCCAAAACCGTCAACTAAAAGCACAAGGAGAAATAACTGAAGCCACCAATGTTTTACCATCGGAATTTTTAGAAAATACCGAAGAAGACATCAGAGAGTCAGGATGTAGATTATGAGGCCGATTTAGAATTGACTGAGAATATTCAGAACAGGCACTTCTATAAAAACCTAGCATTAACAGCAGATCGTTATCGTATAAGTTGTAGAGCTGCAGCTGCAATAGTCAATACAGCTTCAAAAGATATGGGGATCCTTAACCACACCAACATGCTTGACAGAAAGAAATTAGAAAGAGAAAGAAATTGCATGGGTGAAACAAATACTTTTAGGTCTAAATCCGAAAATCTGAAGATGGAGTGCCTTGGATTTGATGGAATAAAAGATAACACATTAACTAAAAGTGGGAAGATAAAAGAACACTATGTTATTGTGAA
Organism: Bathynomus jamesi; assembly: GCA_023014485.1. NCBI lineage: Eukaryota > Metazoa > Arthropoda > Malacostraca > Isopoda > Cirolanidae > Bathynomus > Bathynomus jamesi. The sequence continues at coordinate 274,286 of JAJOZX010000241.1, read as the reverse complement.
AGAACCTGGAAGCATCTATGTAGACCATGTCACACCAGATAATGAAACTGCTCGCTGCACAGCAGAAGAGTTGATAACTATTATTACAGACTCGAACAGCACAGATACTATCAAAGCTTTACTGTGTGATGGTACTCCTGTAAATACAGGAAAAATTGGTGGAGCCATAAAACTGGTTGAAATTCATCTTAACAGACCAGTGCAGTGGTTGGTGTGCCTCTTGCATTTGAATGAGCTGCCTTTATGCACGTCTACAAAGCCATTGATGGTAAAACAACAGGTCCAAATACTTTTGTGGGTTCAATTGGGAATAAACTGAAGACAGATTTAACAAAATTGGAGGTAGTCAAATATTCTCGCGTAAAGGGAAACATTAAAGAAATTCCAGCAAATGTTGTGAAGGAGTGAAGCAGTGATCAGAGATATCTCTATGATATGTGTCTGGCAGTGCAAACTGGAGACACTTCTCAAGATCTGTTCACTCGATCCCCAGGTACCCTTCACCATGCTCGCTGGCTAACTCTAGCCAACAGGGTCTTTCGATTATATACCTCAACGCCAAATCCCGATAAAACCTTCAAGATATAGTCAAGATTATTACGCAATTCTATGCTCCAGGGTGGTTTTGGATAAAATCTCATCCTAATGCAACTGATAGGGCATATAACTTTTGGCATTTAATGTGCTTGCTTCGAAATTTAGATGAACAACATAGATCAATCATAGAACCAGTATTAAAGAATAACGCCTACTTTGCCCACCCAGAAAATATACTCATATCAATGGTAACTGACAAGAGACTAGAAATTAGGGAGCAAGCTATTCAGAAAATCATCCTTTCAAGAACAGGATTTTCAGGTACCAGAAACTTTGAGTTGCCTCGAACCCTCAATTTCCAGTCTACTAACTACACCGAGATGATCGATTGGCAAAAAGAGATCATTACTCCTCCACCGCTGCTAAACAATTTTAGAGACGATGAGCTACTACAGGCTCGATGTAAGCCACTGGAGATAGCTTCTTTTCCATGCCACAGTCAAAGTGTGGAAAGGGCAGTGAACCTTGCAACAAAGGCATGTCAGGAAAGAATAGGATATGACAACCGTCAAAAGTTTATCTTAAACTCATTAGAATCAAGGCGAAAACTGCCCAAGTTTGAATGGAAGGCCCAATGGAATGAGTAAGAAACATATGAAATAAAATTTCCTAATGATATTGAAAATTTCTTCCCTTTTGTTGTGATAAGGAACAATAAAAAAGTGAATTGAATTTTAGCACATTTATTATGCCTCTAATTTTTTCTTCTGAATATATTCTTGTACTTAATTAATTTTCCTAATACTGTACATTATTAAATAAAATATTATACGTTAGTAAAGCTTTATGTCATCAAAAAACCTGAATGTAGAGTAAGTTTCATATAAATGGAATATTCTTCAATATAGGTCAAAAAGTGAAAAATTTTGCCAGGGGTAGGAGGCTTTAAACAGCGAAAATAATTTATGAGGGGGTTCCTGTGTTCCATTCAAACCCCTCACAATATGTACTTTTTCAATATAAAATTTCAACCCAGCCTAATATATATAATATATATATATATATATATATATATATATGATGCAAACTCACAAGGAAAAAGAAAAATGATTCCAAGGCCTTTCGTGCATTCAGAAGTACACCTCGTCAGGGAAGTGTACAAACTGTCCATATCCATATCTAAACTAAACTATCCATATATATATATATATATATATATACAGGGTGTCCCATAAGTCCGGCATCATAGGAGAAATTCATATTTTTCTATTTCTACAAGCCATAATTTATGCTTGGGATGCCAATTTCCCGTCCACCATTCTGTTCAGTGACGAGGCTGTTTTTTATGGAAATGGTGAGGTAAATCGACAGAACACCCGCTACTGGTCTCAAAACAACCCTCACTGGTATACCTCTTCAAAGGAACAAGGTGCATCTCGGGTGATGGTATGGTGTGGCATTTGGAAGGATCGCATCATAGGCCCCCTCTTTTTCGATGAACATGTCACTGGAGGCACCTACCTACGTATGCTCAAGGAAGAAGCATTTCCCAGTGTCTTGAACGAAGAAGGAAATTTCCCAACATGGTTCCAGCAAGACGGCGCTCCTGCACATTACAGCACCCAAGTACCAACACCTGTACCAACAATTCCCTGGTCATTGGATAGGACGTCGAGGGCCTGTGGAATGGCCAGCTAGAAGCCCGGATCTCACGCCACTAGATTTTTATCTCTGGGGCCACTTGAAAGCGCTGGTATACGCAGAGAAAATTAGGAGTGTTGAACATTTGCGGCAGCGCATTATTGGGGCATGTAACACCATTACTCCTGACATCATTCACCGTGTGCTTGCTGACTGGGTATCACGTCTGAATTTGTGTATTGAAAACAATGGTGGACATATTGAGCACGTTCTGTAAATAAAAGTTTTTATTTTGCCTTTTTTTATTATTTTTCCTATGATGCCGGACTTATGGGACACCCTGTATATATATATATATATATATATATATATATATATATATATATATATATATATATATATATATATATATATATGATATATAAATGAAATGAAATTCGATATTGTTCCGATTTCTTTAATCCCAACATGAAGAACTGGAATAAAGTTGAATTCCATTTTATTCAGGTCGATATTATTTTGGATTCAATTTAATTTTAATCCCAAAATTAGAATGTGAACACAACACTCTACCTAATCTAATCTATATAACCAAGCCCAACCCAACTTCTGTCTGTGGAATTTAACATGATCCAGTTCCATCCAATTCTGCTTTACTATATATATCAGTGGCGACTGGTAAACTTTTCATCTAGGCATGCAGACAAATTTAAAAACATAAATCAGCATAAAAACCAATTGCGAGTGCCATAGGCACGAGCCTAATAGCTATGGAGTCTGGGGTAAGCGGTAGCTCCCCCAGTGGGGTCCGGGGAGAGCCCGGAAGCCAACGCTTTTCTGTATTTTCAGAGCATTTTCTAACATTCTAACAGGATTTATTTAACATATATCTTTGGGAATTTTCCAGATTAACTGCAGTTGGACTGCTGTTGGACCCAATCACTTTTAAAAAAAAATGCCCTTTATAGGTTCAGTAAACGGGTAAACTGAAGCAAACACTTGTAATAAAAAATCAAAATCAAAGTTTTTAAATGCTGCTGAAAGTCCTCTTCCGTCATTTTTGGTTTCTCATCAAAATTTTTTTGATTTTCTAGAATATGATCAAAAAGCCGTTTTAATTCTTCTTTATTTTCTTTGACTGTTTCTACCAATCAAGAATAATAATTCCATCTTGTAGGGGAAGGCTTCGGAAACTATTTCCCTACAATATCATTAAGCAATCATGTTTGCTTTGTAGAACTGCTAAAAAATGATGACAAACTTCCTGAGGTGGATAAAAATGTATTACACTTTGGAATATGGGAAACAGCTTGGCTTAAAACAAGATTAAGTTTGTGGGCGTAACAGTGGATAAAAACAGTTTCGGGTGCAGACTCTCTAATCTTTGCTTGAACGCCATGAAGTTCACTTGACATAACAGCTGCCCCATCGTATGTTTGTGCAATTAATTTTTTTCAAGCAATCAAGTTCTTTTAAATGTTCTATAACTAAAGCAGAAATAGCCTGAGAACTTCTATCTTTACTGACGTCAGTAAATTCTAGGAACCTTTCACAAATGTCCCCACTGGAATTAACGTAAAGTACAAGAGTTGAAAGTTGAGAAAAACAACTCACATCGGACGTTTCATCCAGCAAAATAGCAACATACATGCATTCTTTAAGTTCGTTTTTAATTTCATTGAGGACAACTGTACTTATTGATTCAATTAGATCGTTTTGTATGGTAGACGATAATCCTTTAAAAACGGTGGCAGTTTTTAAATGGTTTTGCAGTGTTTCATCAAAATCAGCCATACAAAACGCTAACTCAATATAATTTCCACGATTTGCAGACGATTCACTTTCATCGTGGCCGCGAAATGCAACTTCTTGTATACCAAAAAAGCATGTTATCCTAATTAGTCTCTTCAAGATTTCCCTGTTTTTCTTTACTTCATTGTGTTTGGTAATATCAGCTTCCTTCTGCTTATCAAGTTGTAAATCAATTCTGTCCTTTCCAAACTCTTTGCAAATAACATAGGCTCTTAAATGGTGCACAGACTTCTCATGACGAGCAATTGTGGTATGCAAGTTATTTAAATCATCGTACCCGCGATTTACTGAACTCCAATTTGATATCTCTTTTGAAAATAATAAACACGGCGAACAGTACAATTTATTTGTTGAACTACTACCACATAACCAATGTACAGTTTTATAAAGTTCAGTGTTAAATTTTCTGGTAAAACCTTTGTTTACTTTTGTCATATTTAAATTTGGTGTAGGCCTACCCTGATTTATTACGCGCTCTTTTTCATTAAAAGTGCGAATGTTTTTATTTTCAATTCACAAATCACATCATTTGAAACTGTATTTCTTTCCTCACCCATTATTTACGGGGCAGTTAATCAACTTATTATTAAATTTTTTTTTTGTAAAAAACACAACACTTCCTCTCACAGCCACAGGCCAAGTACACATTACAAAATATACCGTATTGAAAGTTGTCATTGTTTTTACGATCACGTGACCCACTACTTCGAAGAATAATTAATAAAACAATCATAGGCCTAAAGAATTATTATTATTATTAAGAAGAATTATTAATTATCATTAAATAATTATTAATAAAGAAATATTACCTAAAGCATTATTATTATGAAGCTTGAAATTAATTAAAGATGGTTTGGCATCTCTACGACATCTATCTAGTTTCCATTTGTTCTCAGCCGGTTTTGAAACAGCCAAAAGCGGAATCGAAAAATGCATTCAATCGAACAAATGATGAGTTCCTCAATGATAAAACCTATTTTCTATTATATAAAGATCGAATTTTGCATAGATTCTATTTAAAATATGAATTATTAGGAATAGTTGACTTTTAAAGTTTTGACACGCAATATTTAAGGTTTCAATGATTAAAAGGACTAAAATTAAGTGAACATACTTGAGATAAACAATAAACTTGTTTATTTCACAAACAAATAAGGTTCATTTTAGTATGTTTTTGGCGAGAAGCCGATGCACCGATTCTTCTGAAAGGAAGCTGAGATGGAATTTTATGCCATAAGGACGGGAAAATAACGCTCATTTTGCCGTGTCATGGAAGCTCAATCCATCTTTCAGTGATTTTGTTGTTAAGAAATTCTGTATTTGGTGATCATTACTTATATATTAATATTTCTCTAAAACCTACTATTTATTTACATTTTAGAAGGCATGCACTGCATGCGCTGCAGTCACTAAGGAAACGCCATGTTAGGTTAGGTCGTTATATTTTCGTTAGTTAGCCTTATAAAGCTAACTAAAGAAGGCTGGGGGTGGCTTTCTTTCATTGATTCCAAGAAAGCATTACACTGGGGAACAAATTTCAAATTTTTGTCTATTGAATTAGATTTGACAGTTACTTCTAGGTAATTTGGGTGCGCTGAGCACGAATTTTTACTCGGTTTTGCTCTATCAGGTTCTGATTTTGCTCAACACCCCTCCTCTTTCGTCGTATTCATAAAAAGGTTTTTTCTCAATACTCGCTGTCTTTTTGCAGTTACACATTATGCAACTAGGTTTTTATCTAGGTATTTGTACCTATTGTTATGGTATTGTTGTATTATGTATATTTTTATATGTAACACCCTAAAAATATTTTTAATTTTGTCATTTTTAACCCATTTTAATATTAGTAAATTAAGCTAAAAATATCATAGAATTCTAAAATTTTCTCGAGCGTTCCTGTTCTCTGTAGAGTATTCTAGAGGGACAACTAAAATATATAAAAGCGACTCGTTTCCAGAGTTAATCAGTCAATTCAATCAGTCAGTCAGTCAGTCAGTCAGTTGAGTTAGTTAATTAAGTTTGGGCATTAACATAATTTTGAATTGGCATATGATTTAGTGAGTAATTTTGTCATCGTGATTTAATATAGTTGATTTAATTAGACGTAATTTATATTGTACCTACTCATCCGTGTTTCTAGTTTAATTTCATAGATTGTAAGTACCTATTTCATAATAAGTACCTATTTAAACTAATTTTTGTGTTTATTTCAGATTTTCTTAAATTTATATGAATTAAGGGCTTTAAATACCTTTACAAATTGGCAGAACAATCAAGCAATATGTCATCAAGCACTAGAAAGTTCAAATGCAAAAACAACCCTGATTCCTTCTGTTATATATGTGGAAATTTTACACTTCCACATCAACGAGCAAATATAACTGACTTCGTAAAAAGATCTTACTTAGCTTATTTTGGCATAAAACTGGGGGACCAAGATAAATCGTGGGCTCCACATAAAGCCTGCACTATATGCATTGAAAGACTGCGACATTGGACGAAGGGTTCGGATTCAAAAATACCTTTTGGAGTTCCGATGGTAAGTTTATGATTTCATAAAACTACGTAATTTAATCACTAGTATACTGTAACTTACCTAAATGTAATTGTAACTTAGGTACATAAACAAAAATTTACAGAAAATGTTTATAAGAATCTCAAATATTGCATAAGGTTGAAACACATAGAAATGTTAAATGTTTGGGTGATAACTTTTGATAAAATTCATAAAACAAGTCTCTCGTCGCTTTTGTTAACGCTTTACAATTTTTTTTCCATATCAGGTGTGGCGAGAGCCTACTAACCACGAGACCGATTGCTACCTTTGCTTTGTCAAGACTTCGGGCTTCACTAAGAAAAATAAACATTGTATCGAGTACCCAAATTTCGACACCGCGATACGACCTGTGCTACATTCAAATGAGATCCCCATTCCAAAATTTAAGGGTGTGCCAACTCAAGAATTAGTTGAAGATGTTCCTGAAAATATTGTTATGCACTTTGAGGAAGTCAGACACCGATTTTGACCCCAGCGTATTTGAAAGTCAAAACGATCCGCAAAAGTTTAACCAGGCCGAGTTGAATGATCTTGTAAGGGATCTAAATTTGCCAAAAAAGGCTGCGGAAATTTTAGCTTCAAGACTTAAAGAGAAAAACTTGCTTACTTCAAACACATACATTTCATTTTACAGAAAAAGAGAAGAAGAACTTGTTAAATATTTTAGAACAGAGGATAGTTTAGTATATTGCTGCGACATAGTTGGTTTGTTAAAGAAGATGGGGGTTGAGTCTTACGATGCAAATGATTGGCGCTTGTTTTTAGACAGTTCGAAAAGAAGTCTTAAGTGTGTGTTGTTGCATAATGGCAATCTATACGGCTCGATACCGATTGGGCACTCAACAAAATTAAAAGAAAAGTATGAACATATAGAAAAGGTTTTAAATCTTATCAAATATAGGGAGCACGAGTGGATCATATGTGTTGACTTAAAAATGGTTAATTTTCTGCTAGGACAACAAGGAGGGTATACTAAATATCCCTGCTTCCTTTGCTTATGGGACAGCAGAGCCAAGGAAGAACATTATTTCAAACAAATCTGGCCAGCACGAACATCACTTACTGTCGGAGAAAAAAACGTAATTAATCCACCTTTAGTGAGCAGAGATAAAACCATATTTCCTCCTCTGCATATAAAACTAGGCCTCATTAAACAATATGTAAAAGCTTTAGATACAAACGGCGAGTGTTTCAAATACATAACTTCAAAATTTCCAAGTTTAAGTTATGAAAAAATCAAGGCGGGAATTTTCGACGGTCCACAAATAAGAACAATGATTAAAGACAGCAATTTTCCTAATGTCATGAATGAACGCGAAAAAAATGGCTGGTTCTCATTCGTGGACTCGATAGAAAACTTTTTAGGCAATTATAGGGCAGATAACTACGAAGAAATCGTAAAAAAACTTTTAAGGGACTACAAAGAGTTAGGTTGCAATATGAGCATAAAAATTCATTTTTTGAATAGCTATCTTGACCAATTTCCAAGTAATTTAGGTGATGTAAGTGTTGGTTTACGTCGTCGTCGTTGGCCTAGGCAAGCTACGGCTTGGGACCGTAGCGCATCTATCCGGTATAGGTTAACCTGGATGATGTAGCCATAAGCACTGCCGCTAGTTAAGTGCCAACCAGTGATTATCTCACTAGCCGTATTGAGTCCGTTAGGCGAAACTGCGACAGTACCAAAGGTGGAAAATATAACCATTGGTTTTCTATTATTTATTTGTAAAATGGACATGGTATTAGATTAAAATAAATATTTGAATATAAATAATTAACTGACAATTGTGATATATAATTAATTATGTTTACATACAATAAAATAATATAGTATACATAAAATTAGTATTAATGTGGTTCACAATTGAATTATAATGGGGTAACTAATTTAAAATGAATTTATACTATTCCGAAATTCAAGACGGTAAAATTAACATTTATCTTGAAACTAAAATAAGAGTATTCACTACACACTCCCCCACCAGAGAGGAAGTTCAAAGAGTTCCGAACGACACAGATTTCCCCGGGACCTTTTTGGTAGCTACATGTACCTCACTTAAGGTTGATTCCAAAAACGCAGGCTTAAGACGATCGATAGAAACCTTGTCGACCTTGGAACCGCGCTGGATGAGAAATGATTTGCGCGTACGTCGGAGAACTTCATAGGGTCCGTCATATGGACATTGGAGAGGCCGTTTTGGGACAGGTACACGAACGAAAACGTGGGTGCAAGATTGGAGGGCTGGGGAAACAAAGATGTTCTGTTGGCTAGTCAATCGAGGGGGAACAGGCTGAAGGGACTGCATGTGAGAGGAAAGTGTTTGAGCGAATTCCGTAGGATCGCATGACTTATCCCCTGCAGTGAAGTAGCCACCTGGTAGCCGCAGTGTTGTTCCATAGACTAGTTCAGCCGCTGTAGTCTTCAGATCACTCTTAAATGCAGAGCGAATACCAAGCAAAACGAGTGGAAGCTTATCCATCCAATGGGAGTCTTCGTGACACATAAGGGATGACTTCAGCTGGCGATGGAAGCGTTCGACGAGGCCGTTAGCTTGCGGATGATACGCACAGGTATGCGCATGTACTGTACCCAACAAGCTGGTAAACTTCTTCCAAAGCGAAGACTCAAATTGGCGACCTTGGTCAGTGATGACTTTTGTCGGCAATCCAAATCTTGATACCCATCCATGAAGAAAGGCTCTTGCAACAGTTTCCGCTTGGATATCAGGAAGTGGGATGGCTTCAGGCCATCTGGAAAAGCGGTCGAGACAGGTGAGCAGATAACGTTGGCCTTGAATCACTGGAAGAGGGCCAACAATGTCTACATGAATTACCTCAAATCGCTGGGATGGGGGCGGAAATGCGTCAAAGGGGGACCTGGTGTGCCTTTGGACTTTGGCACGCTGGCAGGCAAGGCACGTTTTGGTCCAATGTTTGACATCCTTCCGCATCGAGGGCCAAACAAAGCGAGAGGTAACCAGGTGTTGCGAAGCACGGATACCAGGATGGGAGGGCTTATGAAGATCCGTGAAGACTGCTTTTCTGTGACATGGAGGGACATAAGGGCGAATAGCAGCTGTTGATACGTCGCAATAGAGGGCCACAGACAATCCTGGCATACTCATTTTCTTGAGGGAAAGTGAGTGAGTGGAGTCTTCTCTGAGCAGGTCTTGTAGTTCCGTATCCTTATCTTGATCCTGTGCAATAGCATTCCACAGTGTAGAGCTGAGGGTAACAGAAGTAATCTCTATTCTTGAAAGTGCATCCGCTGGAGTGTTCAAGACACCTTTGATGTGGCGGATATCTGTGGTAAATTGCGAGATATAATCGAGTTGCCTGATGACTCTGGGAGAGTGGTTACAGCTGTTTTTATTGAAGACAGTGACCAAAGGTTTGTGGTCGGTAAAAACACAAAACTCTCGGCCTTCAAGGAAATGTTGAAAATGCTTCACGTTTAAGTAAATAGCAAGAAGTTCACGTCCGAAAGCACTATAACGCGTTTGGGCTGGCTGCAGCTTTTTCGAGTAAAACGCGATGGGTGCTTGTTGACCGTTAATGGTTTGTTCCAACACTCCACCGATCGCAACATCTGATGCATCGACCGTCAGAGTTAGGGGGGCATCACTGATAGGAAATGACAGAGACAATGCACTATTGATAGCATTTTTGGCATTGTCGAACGCCTGTAAACTATCGCTACACCATAACAATTTCGTTACCTTGCGTTTGTGTGTGATCATAGCGTGTAGAGGAGCAAGAACACTGGCACAGTTTTTAATGAACTTGTGGTAATAATTTACCAAACCTAGAAACCGACGTAACTCACGCTGATTATTTGGCATAGGGTAATTTTTTATCACTTCACACTTGTCCTGAAGGGGGGTAATTCCGTGCTGCGAAATCGTGTGACCAAGAAATTCCAAGGTTGGCTGTGCAAACACACACTTAGATGCATTAATAGTAACACCGTATTGTTCTAAGCGTTGAAAGAGGAGTGAAAGATGTTCCTTATGTTCCTCTTCCGTTGAGCTGGCCACAAGCAAATCATCGATGTAGGCATAAACAAAGTCTAAGCCTCTGGTGACCTCATCTATAAACCTCTGAAAGGTTTGCGCAGCATTCCGTAGCCCGAACGGCATCTTCACAAATTCGAATAACCCAAATGGTGTACAAACTGCAGTCTTGGGAATATCCGAAGGCTCTACGGGAATGTGGTGGAAAGCCTTAACGAGATCTATTTTACTGAAGATAGATTTGCCGTGGAGAAGAGAAGTAAAGTCTTGGACATTTGGTACCGGATATCGGTCCGGGATGGTTGTCGAATTCAAAAACCGGTAATCCCCACATGGTCTCCAGTCTCCTGACTTCTTCTGGACCAGGTGTAGGGGAGAGGACCAACTGCTTTTGGAAGGTCTTATTATCCCAAGATCCAGCATAAGCTGGAATTCCGATTTGGCAGCTTTCAGTTTGTCCGGGGCAAGACGTCTGGGTTTTGCAAACACAGGGGGACCTTTTGTTGTAATGTGATGGGTAATGGTGTGCTTAATGGTATCACCCATCTGCATAGGTTGAAGAATTCCTGGATATCGTTGGAAAAGGCACTGGTACATGGAATTAGGGGAACGAGGGAAAGTGCAGAGTTCGAGGCGTCCGGAAGGGCAACCTGTTTGGCAAGAACAGAAAGCAGTGTGGCCTGGTCGCATAAGCGTCGCTTGTCAAGATCCACCAGGAGTTTGAAATGCTGGAGGAAGTCAGCGCCGATTATGGGATGCCGCACTTGAGCACAGATGAAAATCCACTTGAAGGATCGGTGAAGGCCCAAGTTTAGTTCACGCGACTGAGTACCGTACGTGGGTATGCGTGAACCGTTAGCAGCGTATAGAGGCGGAGATTCCGAGTGCGTATGACCAGATTTTTGAGGGAATACACTGACTGACGCTCCGGTATCGACCAAGAAATTGACACCAGAGTTCCTGTCCTTTATGAATAACAGGTTGGCAGTGCGAGTACTAGACGCCATTAGGACTCGCTGCTGGGGTTTTCCGACGAAAAATTGCAAGGGGAGATGCACTTCCTAGCCTTCTTTCCAAATTTAAAGTGGTAGAAGCAGATCTTCCCGGAACTCGAACGTTGCCTCTTCGTAAATCTTGACCGAGAATGGCTTCTTTGCCGTTGATTTTGTAGCAGAGAACAAACGTGGTTGAGTTGTTGACTTAACTCTTCCACTTTCAACTCCAGTTCCGATTGTGTGTTCACGTTGTTGACCGGAGCTGTGTCAATCTCCACTACTTTGTCGGCAGTTTCTGCTAGTTTATCAACTGGAGTAGCAGGATCCATAGTGGCCAAGACACGCTGAGCTGATGGAGGAAGTTTCTGCAAGAACAACTGTCTAAAGATGTCCTTATCGAAGGTTTGTGCGCGTTCGCCTAGAGCGCACTGCATAGCCCTCAGCATTTGAGTGGGCTTACGGTCTCCAAGTTCTTCTTTTGAGATTAACTGATGTAGTTTCTCACGCTCGGAGACAGTGGTGCGGCACAGGATGGCAGACTTCAGATCGTTGTATGGGTCCTCACTCGTGGAAGTAGACACGATGACGTCACGGACTTCAGAGATGATGCTCGCTGGTAGAGAGGACAAAACATGATCGTATTTCGTCCTGCTAGCGGTGATCCTTCCCAAGTTGAATTGTGATTCCACTTGGTGGAACCAAATAAATGGATCACCCGGCCAGAAGACGGGGAGCTTTACGCTCAAGTGGGAGATGGCACCAGCGTCGTCAGGCATCTTCTCCTATGCTTGCTGACGTACAAGCAAGACGACAAGTTACCAACGAAGGAGTGGAGGTTGAGACGAGCGCAGGCACAGAGCGCACGGGCAGGGGTGAGGGGCAGAGGGCACGAGCGACATTACAGTCTGGTCCTAGTCGCTCGGGTGAAGGGGGTGGTGGGCACGAACGACGTTACAGTCTAGTCCTAGTCGTTCGGGTGAAGGGGGTGATGGGCACGAACGACATTACAGTCTAGTCCTAGTCATTCGGGTAAAAGGGGTAATCCAGCTCCGGGGTCACCAATTGTTGGTTTACGTCGTCGTCGTTGGCCTAGGCAAGCTACGGCTTGGGACCGTAGCGCATCTATCCGGTATAGGTTAACCTGGATGATGTAGCCATAAGCACTGCCGCTAGTTAAGTGCCAACCAGTGATTATCTCACTAGCCGTATTGAGTCCGTTAGGCGAAACTGCGACAGTACCAAAGGTGGAAAATATAACCATTGGTTTTCTATTATTTATTTGTAAAATGGACATGGTATTAGATTAAAATAAATATTTGAATATAAATAATTAACTGACAATTGTGATATATAATTAATTATGTTTACATACAATAAAATAATATAGTATACATAAAATTAGTATTAATGTGGTTCACAATTGAATTATAATGGGGTAACTAATTTAAAATGAATTTATACTATTCCGAAATTCAAGACGGTAAAATTAACATTTATCTTGAAACTAAAATAAGAGTATTCACTACATAAGTGACGAACAAGGGGAGAGATTCCACCAAGATATCAAAATTATGGAGGAACGGTACCAAGGCCGCTGAGATTCCCACATGATGGCTGATTACTGCTGGTGCTTGAAAAGAGACCTGCCATCAACAAGCAAATACGCTAGAAAGTCTTACAAAAGAACATTTTTGCCACAGTGAAAGCTTCATATCTGTTTGTTTTTTTATTTTAAGTCATTTCTATCGTTATAATGTAATTTTATTGTAGTTTGAACTGCTTGTATTCATGAAACTTGAAAAAAAAATTTAACACATGACTTAATTTTTTAGTCCTAATTTGAAAAATCTGGAAAATGGCACATAGGCTGTCGACAAGAATCAGGACCTGATAGAGCCAAACCGAGTTGAAATTCGTATTCAGCGCACCCAAATTACCTAGAATCAAGTGTCAGATATCATTCAATAAAATACGTGTTTCCCAGTGAATTATCATTATTATTATTTACAAGCTTTCATTTTTTCTTTGTTTCGTACAGCTGATTACAGCGTCTGTCCTCCTTTCAAACTGTAACTTACCCACTCTAAATCATTCATTCATTCACTCACTCAAATATAGTCTCAATTTATAGTTACATAAACTTTGAAAGTCTCGCACTAAAATGTTTGGAAAAATGTCTAAAATATAATTAAAAATTAATACAGGGGGTAACATAATTGTTCTCATATTTTCGGTTCCTTGGGGAGCCGATGTATGAAGTTGATATATATATATATATATATATGAAAATTATTTCACAAAAGTAACACGTGAAAAATATTTATGATGAATAAAACCACGAAGGAAAGGAAACACAGAATGGTGCTCAAGCGCTTTCGTCTAATGACATTTCTGAGGATGTCATTAGACGAAAGCGCTTGAGCACCATTCTGTGTTTCCTTTCCTTCGTGGTTTTATTCATCATATATATATATATATATATATATATATATGTGTGTGTGTGTGTGTGTGTGTGTGAAAATGAACAATGAACAATTCCTATACCATCATTATATGGATTCATTGTCTTCATGAAGTACTTATGTTTGTCTGGTTTTTATGTTTCAATGTTCATTTTTACATAAGAAACCAAAATCGCCTAAGCGAGTTTTGGGTAGAATTTCGATTTATACTTCTTTATTCATTACTGTATTTCTCTAATTCATCTTTTCTAATAATGACTTATACTGTACGTATGACATAATGTGAATAACTATGACGTCATAAAGTAACTTAATTCTCTTCACGTTTTTCATACCGCGAATACTGAATCACCCATTTGGTATGTGGATATCTTTCATGTTCAATGTATGGTAAATTCTTTAATAATAATAATAATAAAAAAAACTTCATTCTCTATACGTCATTATTTATATGTTGTGTCCTACCTATTGTCTACTGATGCCTATCAACCTATCAGTCCATATTTTACGCGTGTCTATATTACGCACACAACCTATTGTGGTACGTACCAATATGTGTACGAAACTTGTGCATTCGTACATGTCCCCTGATGATTACGTACATCGTTACGTACATGTACAATTGTACATCCGTTCACATGTATTCTTTTTATTTCTTTTCTTTAAATTAATTAATTTCTCGCAAGATATTCATAAATGCTTAGGCGAGTGGTCGAATTCCGCTAATCAGCATGAATTGAACATCTGAAAACGAAAAATCTCCTCTCGTTCTAATTTCAATTTATAATACATTATCATGCGTTATGTTAAATCATGTGTGTCATGTATGTATAAATTATCTCGTATGTGCCCATGTACTTTGTGTTGTACTAATAACCATATATAAATATAAAAACACTGTAAGAATTGTTGGTGACTAATGTACTTAATAATGTACTTAATAATGTAATTGATCTAATGTACTTTAATAAAATTGTAATTAAATGTAATAATTTAATATAATGTAATGTACTTTAATAACGATAATTAACGATAATAAGCGAATATGAATTAATTGGTAATCATTTTCATAATTGTAATAAACCAAAATTACAATGTACTCAGTCATGTACTTAGATTGTACTTAATGTACTACTCCGAAATTATATCGCCTTCAGAATGTATACTCGGCGAAAATACGATTAGTTTTAATTTTTATTTTTTAAATTTTTATTTGGAATCTTTCAAACACCTGATCATGTGTTTAAAGGGCGGAACTTAACCTTCAACTGCATTCCCCCAACATTTAGACTTATATGATACATGTAATTGTAAAATTAACTTCAATTCATTACTTCACTCTTCTTTGGTCACTACTACGAGACTCCCTTGTTAACAGCCTCGCTGCGAGGAGGGGGCAGAGGCCAATTGCCTCCTTAATATTTTTAGATTCCGGCCTGAGCCACGGTCGAAAGGGGTCGAACCTCTACCCCTGTAAATTCACAGCACTACCTGTACATTTCAGAAGTAAACTACAGTCAAAGAAAGTTTTTTTTTGTTTTCCTTCGAGCCTTGTTCTCTTCAAGAATTTAGTCAGTAAAGTCGATTAGTTTAGTACCACGAGAAAGTATCAGAGTATTATCGAAAGAGAAGAATTAACGACTGTCAACCGTATAGCGAGAGAAAGAAATTAGAATATTATAGAAGAAACTATCGCGAGAAATATCCGTTGCTGCCTCCCAACCAGAACCCCCGTCGATTCAAACCACTCCAGGGCCATAAAAGAAGGGGTTAACAGTCTGGCGACCCTGTAGCCAGGATCTTAACAGTCTGGCGACCCTGCCCCAGGATAAAAAAAACTAGCACCCCAAGCACAGAGAAGAAGGATTTTAACAAGAGGATTTTAACAAGTGGCCACCCTTTGGCCAGGATAGAAATTACCCTGCATCAGGATAAGCTTGTAGCGACCCTACTACCAAGAAAATAAGACCCACCAGTTGACCGGCGTGTCACGACTTCCAGTTCGTAACATCCACCCTTGAACCGGTGTGTCACGACTCCAAGTTCTCCATGCCTAGTTTTCATCCAAGAAGAAGTAACCAGCAAGACGTCTTCAGGACACGTCTCTAAGGATTTCGCCGTAGAAATTTTGTTAAGTACAGAGTTGTTTTTTTAAGAAATTTTTAAACATTTGAAAAGTCAGTATTATTAACAGTTAATGAGTATCAAGTCAGAGTTTACAAGAAACACAGTGAACATTTCAGACACCAGTGTACATTTTTTTATTGAAACAGTAATTTTCACAGAAGTTTATTTTCACCGAAGTTTATTGTCACAGAGTTAAAGTCACAGAGTTAAAGTCACAGAGTTATTGTCACAGAAGTTGATTTTCACAGTTATTGTCACAGAGTTAATTGTCAGGAGTTAATTTCAGAGTTAATTTCAGAGAGTTAATTACAGAGAGTTATTTTCACTATTATAGTTAGTATAGAATAATTTTATGTTATGTACCAAACATAATATTATTGTACCTTCGCGTACATTCGAGTGAAATGTTGTTTACATTTTTCATTTTTGTTTACAATTTTTTTCACATTATTGAATTGAATTGACTTGCAAATTAATAAAGAGAGAGTTTATAAAGAGTTTATAGAGTTACTTGAAGCAGTTTCAAGTTCCATTTTCAGTTTTCAGACAGTTTCAGTTGGTTGTAACCAAGAGGGACAACCAAACCCCAGAGATTTATAAAGTTACTTGAAGTAGTTTCGAGTCAGTTTTAGTTGCAATTCAGTTGCAAATCAGTTCCAAGTCAGTTTTAGTTGCAAATAAGTTGCAAATCAGTTTCCAGACAGTTTCAGTTGGTTGGATCCAAGAGGGAGAACCAAACCCCAGAGATTAATAGTCTTCACTTGATAGCAGTTCAAGTGCAAGTCAGTTTCATTTAGAGTAGACTCCACTTGATAGAGTTCAAGTGCAGTCATTTTCAGTTTTCAGACAGTTTCAGTTGGTTGTAACCAAGAGGGACAACCAAACCCCAGAGATTAATAGTCTTCACTTGATAGCAGTTCAAGTGCAAGTCAGTTTCATTTTCAGTAGACTTCACTTGATAGAGTTCAAATGCAGTCAATTTCAGTCAGTTTAGTTTCAAGATACTTGATAGAGTTCAGGTTAGACAGTTTCAGTTTCAAGATACTTGATAAGAGTTCAAGTCAGAAGGTTGCATCCAGAGGGACAACAACCCCAGAGATTATAGAAGTACTTGATAGCAGTTCAAGTCAGTTTCAAGTCAGTTCAAATCAGTTCAAGTCAGTTTAAGTAAATTTAATCAGTCAGTCAGTTTCAAGTTAATCAGTTTCAAGTAGTTTCGAAGTTTCAGTCAGTTTTATTTAAAGTTAGTTTTATTTAAAGTTAGTTTTGAAGTCCCAAGTCATTTCAATGTAGTCAATTGAATTCAACTTTTTTTAGTTGTTTGAGAGAAATTAGTTTATGAGAATGTAATTTAAGATAATTTAAGTCAACCTTGCTTTTTGTAAAAGAGAATTTAATTCAACCTGAATTGGCAGGTTGTCTTTAATTTAACCTTTTTTTTGTTTGTAAGAAGGAAATTGACCGATTTGTCTTTTCTTTTCATGCCATTGTTGCGTATATAAATATATAGGTAAAATGACATATTTTATTGTTTGCAACCAAAACCGTTCTTACAAATGTTTGTAACGAGTTTTATAATTATTGTGATTATATGATGACAATAATAGTGTAATAATTAATCGATCATGTACCTAATTTATCCTGCTCTGTACGGTCGGGAAATTTACCCGTATGACCACATATACCCTAAATTTCAGTTGTTTTTTATTTTTTTGTAATTTACTTTTAATTCAACTTCTACACAATAAAACCTATGTATTTATCTATATGCAAACAAGTTTCAGACTGAAATATCAAATAACTCAAATTCTATCAACATTTAACGAAAGAGTATGATTTTTTTACTTAACATGCAAAAATTATTAAACCTTTTTAATATTCTTTTTTATATAAAAATAATTTTTAATGTAAAATTTACCTGAAATTATTAAAAAAAAATTGTTCGAAATGCTTTCCTTCCATTTCAATAACTTTTTTATTCTTGGCCTAAATTCATCTATGGCTCGATTTACTTTTATTTTTAAGTATATTATATGTTTAGTTCCTTAAAATGCATAATTGATTTCTATTTTTAATTTGTATTCTTTATTTTCTTAATTCAATTATCATACCGATACTTCTGGTTAATGTTAATGGTTATATAGGTCATATATAGCTAGGAATGTTACTAGTCGAATTTAATTCCATCTCCAAAATTTAATTTTTAATACCGCTAGATTTACTTTCATTAACTGTAAGTTCTTTTAAGTGTGTATTTATTTTAATTACCTTAATACGCGCAACTGATTAATTACGTAAAATCGATAATTCCGATTGAATTTTATTACTTTTGAGACATATTCGAATTCGTTAAAACTTATACGCATACACCATCATTAATACTACCTGTTATTAGATTTTAATACTAATCGACCTTGAACTTAAAGGATTTTATAATAATAATAATAAAATAATAATAATAATAATAATAATAATTGACTTAAACTTAAAAGATTTTATAACCCTAAACCCATCTTAAATTATTATACATTATTTTTAAACTTTGTTAATTCAAAAACCTTTCAAATCCCTACACATACACACGCATGTAAACTTGTTCAAATGCGTACGTTTCTCCACAAACATTACGTACAAAAAAAAAAAAAAAAAAAAATCTGCGGACACTGATTACACTTTCACCCATTTAGACATATCACCAACCACTACACTCTGTATCTAATACATAAATACACACTTGACCATAGGTCTATACATCATCCATTACATAATTCGATTTTTACCTACCCTAGTCAATAAAATTAGTTTATTACCTGTACAATCATGATAACTAAATATTTGTAAAATTTAATAATATCATTGTTTGTCTAAATTAACGTATTAATCATTTTATTCTGTTTGCATAAATTAAAGTATTAATCTTCGAATTTTTTATATTTTATAATAACTCTCTTAGCAAGTGTCATGTTAAAAATTTGATTACTCTGCATTGTGCCCAACCACCCGAACTCACTTGTTCTGTATAAAATTTGTAATGTAAAATAAAAATTCGTCATCATCTGACTTGAATTCGTTGGGATGTTATATTAATTGTATTGTATTGTATTAATTGTATTATATTATTGTATTAATTAAAACCATTTTAAAAAGGGGGAACACTGTAAAAATGAACAATGAACAATTCCTATACCATCATTATATGGATTCATTGTCTTCATGCAGTACTTATGTTTGTCTGGTTTTTATGTTTCAATGTTCATTTTTATATAAGAAACCAAAATCGCCTAAGCGAGTTTTGGATAGAATTTCGATTTGTACTTCTTTATTCATTACTGTATTTCTCTAATTCATCTTTTCTAATAATGATTATACTGTACGTATGACATAATGTGAATAACTATGACGTCATAAAGTAACTTACTTCTCTTCACGTTTTTCATACCGCGAATACTGAATCACCCATTTGGTATGTGGATATCTTTCATGTTCAATGTATGGTAAATTCTTTAATAATAATAATAAAAAAACTTCATTCTCTATACGTCATTATTTATATGTTGTGTCCTACCTATTGTTTACTGATGCCTATCAACCTATCAGTCCATATTTTACGCGTGTCTATATTACGCACACAACCCATTGTGTTACGTACCAATATGTGTACAAAACTTGTGCATTCGTACATGTCCCCTGATGATTACGTACATCGTTACGTACATGTACAATTGTACATCCGTTCACATGTATTCTTTTTATTTCTTTTCTTTAAATTAATTAATTTCTCGCAAGATATTCATAAATACTTAGGCGAGTGGTCGAATTCCGCTAATCAGCATGAATTGAACATCTGAAAACGAAAAATCTCTCGTTCTAATTTCAATTTATAATACATTATCATGCGTTATGTTAAATCATGTGTGTCATGTATGTATAAATTATCTCGTATGTGCCCATGTACTTTGTGTTGTACTAATAACCATATATAAATATAAAAACTATAAGAATTGTAAGTGACTAATGTACTTAATAATGTACTTAATAATGTAATTGATGTAATGTACTTTAATAAAATTGTAATTAAAAGTAATAATTTAATATAATGTAATGTACTTTAATAACGATAATTAACGATAATAAGCGAATATGAATTGATTGGTAATCATTATCATAATTGTAATAAACCAAAATTACAATGTACTCAGTCATATACTTAGATTGTTCTTAATGTACTACTCCGAAATTATATCGCCTTCAGAATGTATACTCGGCGAAAATACGATTAGTTTTAATTTTTATTTTTTAAATTTTTATTTGGAATCTTTCAAACACCTGATCATGTGTTTAAAGGGCGGAACTTAACCTTCAACTGCATTCCCCCAACATTTAGACTTATATGATACATGTAATTGTAAAATTAACTTCAATTCATTACTTTACTCTTCTTTGGTCACTACTACGAGACTCCCTTGTTAACAGCCTCGCTGCGAGGAGGGGGCAGAGGCTAATTGCCTCCTTAATATTTTTAGATTCCGGCCTGAGCCACGGTCGAAAGGGGTCGAACCTCTACTCCTGTAAATTCACAGCACTACCTGCACATTTTAGAAGTAAACTACAGTCAAAGAAAGTTTTTTTTTATGTTTTCTTTCGAGCCTTGTTCTCTTCAAGAATTTAGTCAGTAAAGTCGATAAGTTTAGTACCACGAGAAAGTATCAGAGTATTATCGAAAGAGAAGAATTAACAACTGTCAACCGTATAGCGAGAGAAAGAAATTAGAATATTATAGAAGAAGCTATCGCGAGAAATATCCGTTGCTGCCTCCCAACCAGAGCCCCCGTCGATTCGAACCACCCCAGGGCCATAGACGGAGGGGTTAACATATATACAGGGTGGGCCGAAAGTCTGGATCCATAGGAAAATATTTATTTTAATACATAAATTACAACAAATGGTAAATACTTAAAATGAATATCAACTTTAACTCGTAAATGCGTATCCGTGATACTGTACAGTAGTTTGTACTCGAGTATAAATACTCAAATACTTTTTTATTTCAGCTCAGAAATGGCTTCGAATCTAACAACAGAAGACCGGGTAGAACTTGTGCTCATGTACGCAAGACAGGGCGCTACACACAGAGAAGTTGCTACCGAATTCAATAGAAATCATCCTGATAAGCATCCCGTAACACATGCGACTGTTGGCAAGTTGTTTAAACGTTTCAAAGAAACAGGAAGTGTACATGATCGACGGCGTTCTGGTCGTCCAAAAACTGCAACTGATGAAAATACCTCTGCAATGGTATGTGAAACTTTAACGAATAGTCCAGTAAAGTCAACAAGAAGATTATCAAATGAAACACGCATCTCGAGAACTTCAATTCGAAGAATTATTAAAAATCATAAATTCCATCCCCAAGTGTCTCGATGTCAGAGGACGCCAATTTGAGCATTTGTTATAATTTGTTGTTTATACTGGAGTACGAACCACTGTACAGTATCACGGATACGCATTTACGAGTTAAAGTTGATATTCATTTTAAGTATTTACCATTTGTTGTAATTTATGTATTAAAATAAATATTTTCCTATGGATCCAGACTTTCGGCACACCCTGTATATATATATATATATATATATATATATATATATATATATATATATGCACTAAAATCACAGAATAACACGTGATCTTATTAATAAGCAAACAACCACAGGGAAAAGGAAAAGGAAACAAAGTCCGAGCGCTTTAGTGATATATTCACATCTTCAAGGAGAAACAAACAAAAATTAGACGGAGATTACAAAGTAAATGAGTTAAATACACAAGCAAAAAATTCCCAATCGGCAACTCAAATTAAAGACCATAAAACCCTCTAAAGATTTTTTCAATAGATAACATAATCTGTAGGCTGCTAAATTACTAAATATAAAAGAACTATATAGATGAAATTAGACAAAAAACCAGTACAGAGAACAAAAATTATTATAACGGTTATTAGAACTACTATTTAATTAAAGCAGGCAATTAAGTGACAAGAATTTAATGAAAACAAAGGGAATGGTGCCATCGTTTTACAGAATATTCCAAAATTTCTACAAACAGTCTGAAAAAATTGTTTTCCCTATAGCCAACCAGTTGAAAAGTCCAATAAACCAACCAGCACCCAAAGATTATATACGAAAGAAATATTACAATTAAAATGGACACATAAGAATGTTAACAGTTCTTAAAATATTTATTTAACCAAGGCAAACCGTTAAGGGGCAAGAATGCGGTCAAGAAAACAATAGGCCCTTCGCCAACTTTGTAACAATGCACGAGTCTAATTTATACAGCCCAGGGCTAATATTAAGGACCAAGTCCGCATTATTCTTGATCACACTTGATTCAAGTATATTTCTGCTAACAATAGATTTACTAAACCTTAATTTGGAAGCATTTTTCCAGTCAATGGGATGATTGGTATCTCTTACGTGAATGAAAATGGCGTTAGATTCCTGGCCACTTCTTAAATTTGTGTTCAATAATGAGTATTTTAGGCAGAAATTTGGTATGGCGATGGGAAACCCTCTCTCCCCCATTTTAAGTAACTTATATATGGAGTTTTTTTGAAAGTAAGTCATTAAGGAAGATTCTGCCAAATTATGTTCCATGGTTTAGATATGTAGATGATGTTCTTTGTCTTTGGCCAGTGACTTTAAATCTCAATGAATTCTTACCCAAACTTAATAATTTAACTCCCTCTATCAATTTTACAGTTGAAATAGAAAAAGATTCTTCGATCCCTTTTTTAGATGTTTTAATATATACAGTAGGTCTGGAAAAAAGTTTAAGTACAATATTTACAGAAAACCCACTAATAATTGTTCCTATATACATTATTATTCTGATCACCACATTAACGTAAAACGATCCGTTCTTTCTACTTTGTTCCTAAGAGGCCTACGAATTTGTAGCCCAGAGTTCATTGACGACGAAATTAGTAAAATATACAAAATTGCGTTTGATTTAAAATACCCAAAGAACTGCATAGATAAGTCCTTAAAAATGGCAAAGAAAACCTTCTACGAAGTAAAGGACAAGATTCCTTATAACACAAAAAATGTTTTAGTGTTACCATTCAGAGAAAATTTCCTTGATCTGCCGAATCTGCTGAGGACTTTTAACGTAAATATTGCGTTCAAAAATTTAGATGTAATTAAGAATTCATTGATTAAGAACTCCCCTTTAAGTGAACAGGGTTGTGTATATAAAATCCCATGCACAATATGTAATAAATTTTACACATTGGCCAAACTGTTAAGACCCTTGAGTTACGTATTAAGCAGCATCAATACAGTATAAGAAGTGGCCAGGAATCTAACGCCATTTTCATTCACGTAAGAGATACTAATCATCCCATTGACTGGAAAAATGCTTCCAAATTAAGGTTTAGTAAATCTATTGTTAGCAGAAATATACTTGAATCAAGTGTGATCAAGAATAATGCGGACTTGGTCCTTAATATTAGCCCTGGGCTGTATAAATTAGACTCGTACATTGTTAGAAAGTTGGCGAAGGGCCTATTGTTTTCTTGACCGCATTCTTGCCCCTTAACGGTTTGCCTTGGTTAAATAAATATTTTAAGAACTGTTAACTTTCTTATGTGTCCATTTTAATTGTAATATTTCTTTCGTGTATAATCTTTGGGTGCTGGTTGGTTTATTGGACTTTTCAACTGGTTGGCTATAGGGAAAACAATTTTTTCAGACTGTTTGTAGAAATTTTGGAATATTCTGTAAGACGATGGCACCATTCCCTTTGTTTTCATTAAATTCTTGCCACTTAATTGCCTGCTTTAATTAAATACTAGTTCTAATAACCGTTATAATAATTTTTGTTCTTTGTACTGGTTTTTTGTCTAATTTCATCTATATAGTTCTTTTATATTTAGTAATTTAGCAGCCTACAGATTATGTTATCTATTGAAATAATCTTTAGAGGGTTTTATGGTCTTTAATTTGATTTGCCGATTGGGAATTTTTTGCTTGTGTATTTAACTCATTTACATTGTAATATCCGTCTATTTTTTGTTTCTCCTTGAAGATGTGAATATATCACGAAAGCGCTCGGACTTTGTGTTTCCTTTTCCTTTTCCCTGTGGTTGTTTGCTTATATACAGTATATGTATATATATATGCAGTAAAATCACAGAATAACACATGATCTTATTAATAAGCAAACAACCACAAGGAAAAGGAAAAAGAAACACGAATATATCATGAAAGCGCTCGGATTTCGTGTTTCTTTTTCCTTTTCCCTGTGGTTGTTTGCTTATATATATATATATATATATTTATTTATTTATTCGGGTTAAAGGGGTAAATTTCTGTAATTTATTACCCATATACTGTATATGAGCAAATTTTTTCAAAACAATTTTTCAAGACAACTCGAATTATGATTTGCTTTAAAGTTTTTTCTTTTATATAGGCCTCTATATATAAAATTAGGGATCACCTGAAGATCTTCTCTCCCAGAGTGTTCCCCTGAAGATCTTTCTCCCCAGCCCGATCCACCTGAAGATACTCCATCCCAGTTCGCTCCACCTGGAGATACTCCCCCCAGTTTTGACAGTAAACTAACGAAAATATCACGATTTAATCTAACCAATCATCAAGGGCGTACAGTTGACCTAATCGGGCATTCAGTTAACCTAACCGGGCATTCAATTAACCTAACCTGAAGATTATCCCCCCCAGCCCGATCCACCTGAAGATCTTCCCCCCCCAGCCCGATCCACCTGAAGATCTTCCCCCCCAGCCCGATCCACCTGAAGATCTTCCCCACTTCAGCCCGATCCACCTGAAGATCTTCCCCCTCAGCTGTACCTGTGGGGGAAGATCTTCAGGTGATCTAAAATTAGTTATATTCCATTACCCTTTTCATGCCCGAATTATGTTTAAGATTAAAACGATTTTATACCTTATGCTATTCTCTATAAGGACTAAAATTTTGTAAAATTGTATGATCAAATTAACAACCATAGGCATGAAGGATTAAAAAAAATTCGCGTTCATCATTATTGAAGTATACTTAAGTTCATAACATACCCACTCGGATAACAGTGCCCGTAGTTCATTGGGTAACACCATTTCTATGTGAGTGAAGTGAAGACACTTTGGTCGAAGGTTCGACTCCCGCATCAGATTGGCCTAAGCGCTGTGCCAGTTTCTGGCCCTCCCCTCTAATAATACCGTATTGGCACGAATATGAGACGGCCTTAAATATAAGACGACCATCATTTTGTGGTGGGGTGCCAATAAATTTTGTTTGAAATTTTAAAAAATACCATATACTCGCGGATAATCATCGCTATATAACATTTTTATTAATCATATTTAAAAATTAGTTTGTAGAAAAAGTAAACAAAAACTTGGCAAACAAAATGTTTATTCATAAACAATGATACGATGATGGTATAACCTGGAAAGCAAAGCACTTCTGAGAGACACGTTCAATCCTGTCGTCTTCCGTCACCTGGTAGTAGGCAACAAGTAAATATTGTAAGTATGACGCATTACGACTTGACTTGAATATTGTCCGCGAATATATGAAGAGTCGCATTTCTTTAAGGTCGTGATGTTGAACAAAAACCGCGTTTTATATTCGGGCCAATATGGTAATTATTACCTTTTCAGATGATACAGTAAATGACCTTTTTCTTATCTATATATTCTAAAAGGTACCATTATTGTACTGAAATCACTAAAACTCTATAGGTTTCATAATAATAAACATACAATGTAATAATGGCTGAACTGAGAACCGGTTCTACTGTGCTGAATTCAATGTAACAAAGTTTCTCTACATACATTATGCTCCATAAAGACTTAGTTTTCAGAGATCATATAAATATTTATTTTTTTATTTTTTATTTTTCAGAAGAATTGCAATAATATTTTTATTTAATGTATGATTTCCAAATATATTTTAATTTTACCAAAGCTATCCTCTAAACACGAAAGTTCGTAAAACCTTCAAGTTGAATTTTGTAAATTTAATGCTCCGAGTGATAAGTGTTCCTAACATTGACCGTATATAGACTCCCTCTTTGGTATAGGGCCAAAAGTAGAGACAGTAAGTTCGCGGTTAGTGCCTACGCAGTTTCCAATTTGGAACCTAATTCTGAGAGGAAACAGTCCTTTACCTCTTTGACCAACAAGAGGTTTAAGGTTTTCTTATAAGACGTTATCAAACTGTTATCCTTAGTAGTATGGGCGAAAAATGGGAGCGTGCAGGAATGTTGCAATGCAATTGCAAATGTTGATCAATTTTGCGAAGGAGTTATGTAGCAAAGGGGGGGTAGGGGGTTTATACAATGAAGGGGGTATGCAACGAATGGGGGTTTGCAATGAAGGGGGAGGGGTATGCAACATCGATGTTGCGAGATTTATGCAACATCAACGCTGCAAAGGGGGAAGGGTTATGCAACAAATCAATGCTGCCAAGGGGGAGAGGGGAGGGAACTTCGGGGGGAGAAGGGAGGATGACCTCCCCAAAGGGGTAGCCTTAACCTAAGAGAGGAAGAGAAAGGAGACGGAAGAGGTCTTTGGGGGGGAAGGTAGGATGTCCTCACCCCCCAAAGGGAAACCTAACCTAAGCCTTAACCTAAGAAGGAAGGAGGTGTTCGCCTGGCTGGAGCCAGACTCATAATGAGCGTCCAGGGGCCAAGCAGTTGTTATATAGAGGATCGTGAGTTGCCAGATATCACTTATTTATATATGAAGGGATTACCAGATACCACCATTTATTTTAATTTTATTTACATGAGTTGCCAAATAGTGTTTTTAATTGTTCAGGTATACCTTATCAGGTTGAGTTGCCAAATAATGTTTTTATTTATATATGGAGGGGTTACCAGATACCGCCATTTAATTTAACTACTTATTTATAAAGGCAAGATTGACTTTCTCCTTAATTTTGTTGAGCAAGAGAACTAATTATTTAAACGATACCCAATATTAACAATAAAAGAAATACACTAGACAATTGGCTTAGCAAAAAAGAAATCGTTCATCTTAATATTCATTATGATTAAATTCCAGAGAAATTAAAGTAATTGATAAAAGAATTAAATGAGAAGTCTATATGCACTTTTATATTAAACAATACATTTTAACAAACTTCCCGTTCTTTGTCCAGTTTCCCAAATTTTAGCCAACTCCCCATATGAAAGCATGCAAGCAAGCATCCCTCACCATGCATTTTTCATACTATTTGCAACATGAATAAAATAAAAATTTAGTGATGGATTCCGTACCATGTTACGGATTTCTCGTCTAAACCGTAGGTCTAAGGTGGTTCAAAAACATAGCTACTTGACATCTTGTACTTTAGAGCGGTCGCCTTTAGCATATAAAAGCACATGTCAGTACAGTGATTTACTCTAAAGCCATACCTAAAGTGTCTATTTACTTTTGTCATTCCTCTGTGTGTGTATATACAACACACACACACACACACACACATATATATATATATATATATATATATATATATATATATATATATATGAGGGGTCCCGCGTCTTAAGGTACCTAAGCGCCAAAATTAAAATTCGCCACAAATCGCCTCCAAAGTTCAGCAATATTCTGGCAACGGTATCTCTGTTATTAATTGAGCTAGAACGTTCATTTTTGGCTAAATTAGAGTACTAAGTATGCTAATGAAGATGTTGATGAGTTTTTGGAATAGATTTTCATATTTTATATTTTATGTATATTTTTTTTTATTTTTTTATTTTCTTATTATGCCGAACTTTGGGTGCAATTTCTGGTACAGAATGATTCCATTGATTTTTCATCACTATCACTAGCACGGTGAGACATTGCTGCACACGTTGATAATAGTTAGAAGCCGGGTGAATAGAATAATCCACGCAATATTCAGCAATATGAGCACGAACACAAGACGCCTGCTAACAGCAACGCGAGTCTTAAGGTACTGGCGGGATGTTTGTGTCGTGTCCCTCTCGGCGCGTGGAGCGGGTGGCCAATCAGAAAGCAGAGCGGCGTAGCTGCCATGTTTTCATTGACTCGCGCTCCTCCTGCTGTTCCCGCCACCCAGATACCGAGCGTCCCACCCCCACCCCAATCACCTCCCACCAGTTGAACGGGATATTGGGGCCTTAAGACGCGCATCACATCTGGGCGGCAGAGCCCAGCTGGTGATAGAGGTGAAAAAAGTAGTTCGCTTCGTAAGGTTTTCAACCATACTTCTAGTGACGTAAGGTCATTATAACCCAAACCACGCGATAGAGGAAGGGTGAAAATAGTGATATCCATCAAAAACACGTTTTCGACTGTGGTGGCGCTTAGGTACCTTAAAAAGCGCGACCCATCATATATATATATATATATATATATATATATATATATATATATATATATATATATATATCGGCTATTGATTGATGGCGTGGAAAACGCAGTTTAATAATAAACAGGAACACCAGAGAAAAAATAAACATCCTTCAAGATTTAATAGTACCAAGGTTTCGGGATGCACTAATTCCATCTTCAGGGCTAAAACAATAAAATGCCAAATCACATACAAAATACAAATTGCTTAATAACAACTTAAAATAAAGTTAAAAATTATAAAAAGTAGCTAAGAAAATGTAAAACATTAAAACTAAAAGGTAAATAAATGTGAATTTAAAAAGTTACAATTAGAAAAAGTAGCTAGGAAAAATATAAAAGCATTAAAACTGAAAGGTAAATAAATAAAATAAACTAGTACCTTAACCAAAACATAGCAGATCTACCGTTGACTCATCAGAATTTAGTTCTGGTTTTAATTTATAAATAAACAAAGATTCCATAATTTTGAGCTTAAGGTCAGAACTTCCGGCAGCAATTACGGCGAAATTAGATTGTGAAATTGGGTTGTTATTGTTGTGCGAGTGGTTACGTATGAAAAAATTAGGTGGTTTGTCAAGAGGTAAATTTGTACGGACCGATTTACCGAGATGTTCGTAAATACGGGATTTTAAATGTCTTTTAGTTTTACCTATATATTACCCCATACAATGGTCACACTTGTATTGGTAAACTATGGAAGATTTAAGAAGTGTAGGAATCACATCCTTGTATTTAAATACAAGGATGTGATTGTTTTCCAAATTATTTACAGACTAAATTAACCTTTAAGTAATGATTTTCCTTATCATATTTCCATATGCAACAACATATATATATATATATATATATATATATATATATATATATATAGGGTGGTGCAAATTACAGTAGTAATAATAATAGCTAACTCGGTTTTCCTTCTCACCGAATTGTTCATTTTGACGAGAGTCAAGCTTTTCACTCCGCCTTAGACCTTCACTTTAACGTGGAATCTGAACTAAGCTGCAGCACTGGCGGAGTGAAATTACAATGTCATCGCCCGGACTCGATCTCTCAACCAGCACCCCAGCGTCTTAACCACGAGGATACCTAGGGCGCCCATTTATCTACCAACCCAAGCAGACATTCATTTTCATGAGCTAAACACAATTTAATCACACTCCTACGCGAGAATTGGCAAGTAGAAAGTCAAGCCGAATACATCAATCAAAGTTGAGGATCGAATAGTATGACCACAAACATATATTTTGCAAATATTTGAAACCATCGTGGTAGAGACTGTAAAAGGCAATTAACACACACACACACATATATATATATAACCAAATCCACAAGTCAGGAATCTTGGGAAAGCTGAGAATAGTATGACCGCAAAAAATAATAATGCACAAAAACATTCTGCTTGTACAGACCTTCTAGATTTCTTATTTTATAATGATCTTTGTGTAATCGGATGTTACTGTGCTGTCTCTGGTAATGATCTATGTCAGGATTATGAAGAGTAGCTGCGCTAATTTTGTTTCCTGAGCGGATCTGATGAAGATATTCCTGTAACGACTTGCATCCGCTCAAGTTGTCCATCTCCCTATCCGAACTGGGAAAAATTGAGGATCAAATAGTGTGACCGCAAAAAATAATAATGTAAAATATTGTCGTGATAAATTTGGCAAATGTTGATCAATGTTGCAAAAGGGTGAGGGATATTGCATAAAGGGGTGGGTTCTAAAATGGGAAAACCGAGAAAAGTATGGGCGCAAATGCAAATATTGTCGTGGTAGAGACTGCAAGGGGTAATACACGATGTGACCATTAAATCTACGGAGAGAATATAAAGGCACCATTAGTCGACCAATCAGGACGTCCAAAGCATGAACCCATAATATAGGTGTTACGATTGGTACGCAATTTTATCATAGCCCTACCCAATTACATTGACAACCAATCATTAAACTTACGAACCGCCTCTTAGTCTTTTGGGGTGGTGCATGGGAATCATGCATATAAAAGGAAATATTTTCAGCTGGGAGTCACAGTAGTTATTTTCACCAGTGAATAAACATTCCATCCTCCATGAATCAAGAACTTTACAGTTTACCGGATTTATATGAAGATGGTGACATTGTAGCGTTGTCCACAATTAATCTTTTTAACGCAGCTGACCGGGATGGATTATTTCCAAAGCAAACCGTTGATGATATTTGCAATGACGCTCCTTACGATCCGACGCAAGGGACAGCCGTAGAAATGTAAGTGCCTGTAATTTTATTTTTTGCAGCCAATTATTCGCAAACTTATTTAATATGGCTTTCAGAAAGAGCACTGTTCTGGATTATTTCATCATATATATGGAGGGTTGTAGTAATTCATGTCACGACATTAAAAATGCTTCATTTAGGTATCCGCAATTATGGATTAGTTTGCAATTATGCTAAAATCCTGTTTTGATTCATTGAATTTTTTTTATACCAATATTTTGCATGTTTTAAATAATTTTATAAATTCAAATGTTATTCGGAATTATCTCTTAAAGGAACTTCTCTGAGCGGTTCAAATATATCTTCACATTGTAATACTCTTACTATGTGTATACTCTGCATATGTTTGGGGTTTTTATTAAAAAAGATTCAGTATGAACTAATGAATTATTCTTTCTCCTTTAAGGTCCGATGAGGATTTGACACGTGTTATGCAATCTTTTCGTTTTGAAGAAACCCATACCATTTCACGTTTTGTTGAGTGTGACACGGGTCGAATAATTTTAAAAAATGTATAAAGTCTTTACCACGTGACATATGCATGAGAAATGAAAGGCAGTACATCCCGCACGTATTACTAAAATATCCTTGTAGCCGAAAGGGGTTCCATACAACTTCGGGGATATGCAACTAACAGGGTCACTCCAGGGTTGAGTCCAGAGTGAATAAAAATAGTACATACGGTCCCTAGTTTTAAAATAAATTGCAAACCAATGAATCCCTTCACTACCAATAACATCTGTGTTCACAATAAGGCTACCGCAATTTCTCGTAGATGGCAATTTCAATGATTCATTCTTCGCAAACACACCGATAAATTTTGAACGTGTGATTCGTTCACTATTCATTACTCTCTGAAGTATATTCGCATCCATTTTAAGAGTCAGTGATAACGCCCCTAAATTTGTCTACTTCTATTAGGGCTTCTGACTCGAAGTATACTAGTACACTAATAGGTGCGTCTAACGGCTTGGCGAATTACAATCTGACTGAGATGTTTCCAATCTGTTGTGGACTTAAGTGTGTATTTACACTAGCAGATATGTCAGGTGTGATGTCAAACGGATAAAGGTTAA
Organism: Bathynomus jamesi; assembly: GCA_023014485.1. NCBI lineage: Eukaryota > Metazoa > Arthropoda > Malacostraca > Isopoda > Cirolanidae > Bathynomus > Bathynomus jamesi. The sequence goes on along the minus strand of JAJOZX010000241.1, from coordinate 242,410 downwards.
ATTGATCAATGAATTCTTTCTGCGTTACCCCATTCCCTAGCTGATCACAATCACCTGCAATATGGGCCAGATCAATATATGTTCTCGCGCAAAGCGGTAACACAGCGTCTGATGAATAGTCTGTATCCAATGTTCCTCCCAACGTATAGAGTTATATTTTTAAGGGCGAAATTCTCGAATTTAAAGGCATTTCTTTAATATTTTTCATTCACCGAATTGTGTTCCTGCATTCCAATCAAGATCCTTTTAGATAGCTTTCTCAGGGCTATGTTTTCTATCTGTTTCGATGCCAACCCTGCTGGCACCGTGTATAGTTTGATTTGTACTCTGTTAATTGGGTATTTTACTGTGGCGTGTAGTAAATTTTTCTCAATTTCTATTTGTTTTGGTGAACTTAATTTCACTCGCCGTACGCAGAGGTATGTCTCCATAATGTGAACCACAACGGGTTTTGCTCCCTCTTCTTGATCAGCAACCAGATTTAAACAGATCTCAGGATTCGTGCGGGTGAGCTTTATTTTCATATCCACCCCATTCACAAGCAACTTCTCCTGGAATGTGAAATCTGTATGCAGGCGTCCAAAACACTCGTATATCTTCTTTTTAGAATTTTTAAATTTGTCCTTTATACTACTTTCGTCTTTAGCTTGATAATATCCCTCGGCACTTAAAAAGGTATCCTTCGCTTCTTTGGAAAAGTTGAGGACATTTTCCAGATAGGCTCGTAGGTGATAGTACCCCGTGCCTGCCGATATGTTGACCTGATTTAAATATACGTCACACTGGTTGAATATGGAGTGCAGAAAGTTTGTTTCAGGGTATACAGCATATTTGTCATCGCAGTCCGTTCCATCAGAATGGGCTATACGTAGTTTAGCGTACATGTGCACACAGCTTGGATCAAAAAAGTAAGGGCCTGAGCTGGGTATCACGAATTCTATAGGGGCACTCGGGGAACTAATTGTGTTTAAAGGGTTAATTGTAATAAAGTCACTGTGTTCAATAGAAACTTGAGTTGGGGCATGTCAAAGAGGGACAGCTCCGATTTACAGCATTGTGAACTACACGGATGGATGAAGCGTGCCATGACGAGTTAAAAATAGTGCCTCCTCTCTCGACAAATAGTAAACAAACTATGATGCATGAGATCAATGTCCTTAGCTTATATCAGTCAAAAAAAATGGTCAACCATAGGCTTCATTCGCTTAGAACACTTTTTTTGATATCCTTTTAAGTTTAATGCCACGTGTGGTAATCACTTCTTCCGGACAGTCCTCTTCTTCCCACCACCACGCATTTTTCTCTTTGCATCTTTGACGATTTCGTCCCGTGTACGCTTTAAGTGTTTTTTTAGAGCTTCTTTAGGTTCAGCCACAGCCAATATGTCTTCTGCTGTGTTAAGACCTATTTGTAGCGCTTTCCTTCCGAGGTATCTGGCACCCCCTCTTCAGCAAAGGAACAGCCGTACGTAGTATGGTTGAAAAAATGGATCCAAGTCCACTACCACGCTGGTATCTCACCCCTCGATAGACGGTGAAAGGCTTTCTGTCCATTATAACTCAGTGCGTCGTAAGTGCAGCTTCACTGTTAAGCTCCCATCACCGAATGGGAATTTTTTTCCCTCAATCGTTCTTATATATATATATTGAGATATTTGTTATTAGATTAGTTGCTGCATTCACATAATGGGGTCTGTCATATGTAATACTCAAACTCCTTCCTCTATGGTTGGGAATGTGAGCAATGCGCAGCAGGCATGCCTGGGTATCCCCAACAAACTGGTGCTCCACTATAATGCTGTAAATATAGGACATGTCTGGGGGTGTATAACCAGGATGCAATTTCTCCAATTTCATCTGATACATTAGGCTGGACAAGTCATGTACCTCGTGAAATGTGTCTCTTTGGAAGGCTGATCGATATCGCCCCTTGGTCATAATTTTGAACACTCTTTGGTCTTTAATATTTCTGTTAGCTTTTGATTTTAGGATTAGAGTATGTGCAGGGTTTCCTTTGTTTACGATTTCATACAAAATCAGTCGTAAGATTTGAGTTTTTTAAAATTACGTTTAAGTCTCTCACAACATCCTCAGCCGAACCATAACGGCCCGGACCTACTGTTACTACTGTACTGTAATACCGTGCAACCTCAGTCCGGGCGATACGTATAGTTTCATCCCGAGTTACACCAGCATTTTCACACTCATCAATGTCTCTAAGAATCGTAAAAACGGTATCTTTATAGTCAATATTTAAAAAGAGGGTGTCCAGCTGAATTTCACATATCCCCACCTCATACGAATCACGACCCAATTCAATGGGTTCATGGAGATCTGTTACAAAGTTGGCTAGGGTGTTGTTAGGGTGTACAGACAGGGACGAGGAGGACGGGAGTGTGACGTAGAAATAGTTAGGAGCCATGTTGCATACTATTTAAGCTTCATTATTGCATCAGCTTTTATATAGGTCTTGTAGCTTTCTGGGTACCCTAGCCATTTCACCAGGTACATTTTCCTCTTTCCTGAACCTTTGCTTCATATAATTTTCTCAATTTTAAACACATTTTCTCCTAAATTAAATGCCACTTTCTGCAACTCCTAGCGGTAAAAGCCTCCTGCGGTCTCTTCTCCATTCAAATCTTCAACGTAATACATCATTATCTCAACTTTAGGTCTCATAGCACTAACTTTAAAAATCTCACGTGTCCATTATTGCTGAAATCCATTCACTAATTTATTTCCCGATCGCGACAGCCTTATATAATCATTGATTTTGAAACGCGCAGAGTGTGGTGGTGGTGTTCCATCTCTTCTCACCTCTGGGCGTGTACCTCTTTCTAAAACCTCGTTAGGTGTTGTCCCAATCGTGCGATGGTGTGAGCGGTTGTAGGATGAGGCCAATGATTCCAGAATGTCTAGAAATCTGTATGTGTTTTTATGTGTAAAATAGCGGTGCATGCGTTCATTTATGGTACGTTGAACTCTTTCAGCTAAAGAAGCCTTATGTATAGAATTGGTAGTGTAATAGCTGATATTAAACTCTGTCAACATGTTCTGAAAAGCACGGCCTATAAATTCCTTCCCCATATCCGTACAAAAATAGCCAGGAACCCTGTTTTCTAACATCAGCGTTTTGGTGGCTTTAGCAACTGTTTCAGGTGATTTATTTTTCAGAGGAATTAGCCACAGATATCTAGAGAATACATCTATTATGAATAGAATGTAGCGGTAACCATCGTTATACACAGAATATCTTTGCATGTCTGTTAAATCTGCTTGCCAAATAGAGTCAATCGAAGCAGCTGTTGTCTTGGCTGTTTTAAACCTTTTTCTCACAGGCTTATGAAGTGTATAAGCGTCCTGCTCCCGCAAAAATCTCTCAACATCTTTTTTTCCTACTCCGTAAACACTTCTGTACACTCTATCTACGCCTCCGTAGGAGGCTGGGTTAGAAATGTCATAATAACGTCTTCTTAATATGTTAGCCATTTGCGTATTTTAGAGGCACGTGGGTAGGGTTGACCGTTGTTTAATCTTCTTTCTCCTCTTCAGAGGTGTTACCGCCGGGGGTGATGGCGTCTTCAATTGTGTCACGTGCGACGCATGTTCCAAGTCTTTTAACCTGTTCAGATTTCCTATCATTGTTTTGGGGACATTTATTTGTTGTAGTCTTGCTTTAATATGCTTCCATCCTGATGGTGAGGGCCTATCCCACTTTCTCACCAGATCATGGACGATGTCTACGATATTCGATCCCTGTACCTTTGCTCCTTCCACAATGATCTCACCTGTATCGGTCCATTGTATGGCGGGGTCCTCATTCAATAGATTATAAAGACTTAAACCTTTATTCCTCAATGTATGTGGGAGGGTACTTTTTAATACATGCTCGATATGTTGTGTGGCCGACCCATTAATCTTTGGTTGGTCAGCTCTATCGTCGGACACAGGTCCCATGTCACCATGTCCATCGTTCCCCGTGCTGTGCCTAATAACCACGGGAATCTCTGTCGGGTTCTTATAATTTTCGCACTCTTGCGGACATTTCTGCAGAGCTTCTTGGTATAAGATTCTTTTCTCATCAGGTGTTTTTTCACTATTTAATAGGGCTAGCAATTCGCTTTCCATTCTTTTAAGCATGCTTTTACGGGGATTTAGATCCGTGTCTGGATTCTTTGAACTTTGCAACGAAGCATACACCTCGTGCGGAATTACTACCACTTTCTTCATTATATTAATCTACTCAGTAAAGGAACCAAAACTGAAAATAAGATGGGGAGGAATGACCTTCCTCTTTGTACAATAATTCGTTTTTTCTTCCCCACAGTTTGACTTTTACGAGCGAGTGCACGTATTATGTTCTTGCAACGGCGTAGGCGAGCCTTCTGAGGTGTTTCATTGATACATTGAAATTTATAACGTTAAGACAGATTTCACAGATGCATTTTAAAAAGTCGGAGTCGATATTTTTAGCAAACATCTGCTGCATTGCCCGGGGCAGTCAATGATAGATTTTTATTAATTCATAGTATTTCTTTAGCCTCTTTGTCATTCTGGAATATACACCGTTCCAGGCTCGTTCGGAAATATATTCGTTCTTAGAAGCACCCTAAACGTGTTTCGCGGATGAAAGTCGCAAAGTAAATATCCGTAACGCGGGCTTGTAGCTTCTTTATAAACTTCCGAAAACTCCTTACGCTGATTCGGGAACATTTGATTGGCTAATACCCCAATTTGTGATACATCTCTACTTTGCGCGAATAAGACTAGATATTGTGTATTTAACGACACATCGCGCATGTATCTACTTTTGAAAAATAGATTCTGATTGATGAAGAACACGCTTATGTTAAGATGGTGGGAGAATACTGTAAATGTCTCGGCAAACGTTTTATCCATCTCCAACATGAGATCGTCAATTACAATGACTGTATGTTCATTTCCCTTTAACAAATTAACGTCATATACACCTTTATGGAACAAAATATCATCTTGGTACTCGTTGAACACTGATTGATACGTCGAATAGCACCACATAACTTTATGCACAAATTTTGAGAACATCTCTCCCTTCTCTTTAATGATTTTAAGCATAAACACAGTTTTACCACATCCTGTAGGGCCAGATATAATACATGTGGATGGGCTCATGAACCTGAATTTTTCTACAGAATCCATTTCTGACACGTCACACTCCTAAGTGGGTCATTTACAAAATATAATAAATATTTAAGTGATGACCCTTATATTCTACAGTCTTGCTTTTCGCTTCTCCCACAGAACCGTGAATGACGATGAGGTACAACACTCCATCATCGATATTACACATGACCCCGACGACAGTGTAGTTGTGATCACAGAATCCATCCCTGCTGACGAATCCTCACCAGCGATACCTGTAGCACGCGCCAGTTCAAAGCGGAGGCACAATGAAGAGCCCACACATCAGGTATAAAGCGCGCCAGGAATGAACCGGTTGTTAGACAACCAGTAATAGAGCCCCAACCTTTTACGTCTTACGACACAAACCCCACAATAGTACCTTCCTCAAATATACCCCCTTATTCCTGTTCAATTCCGGGTACATCCTCCACAGCCACAGCAGCTTCTCATTCTGTTGAGGATGGCATAACATTCGAGTTAGTGCACACCGATACCCCCACCCCAGCCTTGACTAGAAATCGGTATATAGTCAAGGTTGATCCTAGATCCATGTATAGCAATGGTGTTGTACACGGACTACGCCGCATAGTTGAATGTATTGTAGAGTTTGTGCTTCAGAACCGCGACGAACGTGAAGTCAGGACGAGGCTGTCTTTCGGATTCGGGTCAGATGATGAAGATGTAGAAGATTTTTGGGTAGTAATTCCGTTCGGACGTATAGCAGCTGAAGATATAGAGTATATATTAGGCCGTATAATGCAGGCCTCTCAAAGTAGTATAGTCTTCAATATGGGCAACTTCACGGTAAATATTGCCCGTGTATTCCTTGTTGCGGGTCATAGTGCCACACCTTATACTCTTAACTTCAATTCTCAGGCTATTTATAGACGGCATATAAACGTCGATCGTGGTTGCGGCTTTATAGCAGTAGTCTTAGCTCGTATGTTTACTACACTAAATTCATGGACCCAATAAATTAGGTTGCCTACAGTAGTGGAGCGTGCCCGAAAACTAGCCGTAGACTGTAAACTCGAGTTTGACTGTAATATGGGTCCTGGAATATGGATGATCGTCGTAGAACTGTGTATGTTTTTAAAAGCTGTGTGAGAGATCGTACAAGATCCCTACTTATTTTACGACTGTCAGGGACAACGTATCTCCCCATCCGTAATATAAGGGATCTTTACGCGAGTTATGATAAAAGTCGAAAATATGGACGACATCATGATTTGTGTAAGGGGTGTATCGAGTTTGCGGATGATATAGTGGAACATTGTAAAGATTGTCACATGGTATGTGAGCAGTGTAAAAGCTCCAAATGTGAATGCCGTTTAGTTGAAGCTGAGAAGAGGGATTGTAATATGTGTAGACGCACATCTTTCAATAATAACTGTTTTGAGCTCCATAAATCAATTGGCACGTGCAGGAAAATGAGAATCTGTGAATGTGGTATGTTTCATATGATGGATAATTTGGGGAATTTCAAGCATAAATGTGATGAAATTCACTGTTCTACATGCTATGAGAAATATAAGGCGGTTGGAGTAAAGCATGTATGTTATATGAAAGATGCTAAGCCTAAAAATAGCCCTTGTATAACTGTTTACTACGATATAGAAACATACATGAATGCTGAATCCAAAGATGTTATTCCACATTTACTTGTAAGCCAGACTGTGATGAGTGTATGGAGATCGAGTGTGATGAGTGTCACAAATGTGGTAAATGAACAAAGGTTTTTAAAAAGAATGCCCACAATAGCCTGTGAAACTCTTTGTGTCCTATACTGTCAAGTTAGCAGACAAGTTAAAAAAAATGACTGTATATTCTTGCCCATAACGGGGCAAAATTTGACTCACAGTTCCTTTATAAGGAGTTGCTTGAGCACGAGTCATCTGAGATATTTACAGGTGATCCCTTGAAAAGAAGCAACAAGCTAATACAGATGCAAATAAGAGGTAATGTACAGTTTAAAGACACTTTATTATTCACACCTTGTAAATCAGCAATGCTCTACCCAAGGTGATGGGCGAAGCCGCTGAAGTTTCAAAAGGATAGTTCCCTTACACATTCCTCATTAGCGAAACTTTAAATTACGTAGGACTACCTCCACCCAAACATTACTTTAACTATGAATTTATGAGTACAGATGAACGTGAAGATTTTGACCGATACTACAACAGTTTTAATGAATCTAATCGTTATAATATAGCTGATGAATGTGAGCGTTATTGCGTGAATGATGTGCGCGTGCTTAGAGTATGTTTCCAGGCCTTTAGAAGGATGTATATAGGCCGTTTCAAATGCGATCTGCTGCAAGTCGCAAACACCATCGCCTCATTATGTTTTACGGTGTTCAAGAATAACTTCATGCCAAAATACACCTTAGCCGTTATTCACAGAAACAATCTCCGCAGTTATGGACACAAGGCTATTTACTAGCTCATACACTTAGAGCAGCAGGCCGGGGTATACATAAAGCATGCCCGCAACACGGGGGAAGTACCCATTAAGGTTAATGGTCGTGTTTTTTGGGTTGATGGCTAAGTGAAAGCCGTGCTACTGGTGAGAAGACTGTGTACTCCTTTAACGGTTGGTGGTGGCACGGATGCCCCCGTACTGAGTGTGGAATCGTAAGAGATATCCACAGTAGATCTCCTGCCGACAGTCTTGCGTGGACCCGCACCTGCGATCAACTTTAGGCTCCCAGTTCACTCACAAAGTCTTGTGGGAGCATGAGTATGATGCACGGATGGAAACAGATGGACAGTAGCGTGAAGAAATAAACACGATCAAACGTTCAATGGTGCTGGATCCTTTCAAATGCGGTGATAGTTTGTTCGGAGGGCGTACAAATCCCTTCAAGCTATACTTTCCGCCTACGGAGGGCGTGAAACTCCATTACTACTACTTCTGTTCTTTATATCCCTACGTGATGAACAATCTGTACCCCGTGGGTGCACCTGATAAACTGGTGGGACCTGACCTGCCCACCATCGAGGTGTTCTTAACAAATTTGAACGGGTACTATTTCGGCCTTTCTTTCGTAGATGTGCTCCCCCCACGCGATTTATGGATGCCAATCTTACCCGTCGTTGTAGATCACAAGCTCATGTTTCCCTTGTGCGTGAAGTGCGCAGAGGAGAACAATGGGGAATGTATTCATACAGCTAACGAGCTTAAGATCAGAGGTGTATATACAAGTCCAGAGCTGGATCTAGCTCTTCGCCATGGCTACAGAATATGGAAGATATATGAGATGTGGGGGTTTCAGAAGCTGCCCAACCTTTTCACGCCATGTATAAACGCTTTTTTGAAAGATAAGGTCGAAGCATCAGGGTTGATACCGAAGATGACCGTGAAGGTATACAGCTTGACCGTTCCCAAATTGTAAAGAACCCTGGCAAGCGCTTTAGAGCAAAGTTGTGTCTAAACAGTCTTTGGGGAAAATGTGCAAAGAATACTGGCAAAGGGAACGTTCATTTGGCACAAAGTTATAGAGAAGTCTGGGATTATACCAACGCTCCCGATAAAGAGGTCATGGAGATTGTGAATGTAGGTAATACTTACATAATAAAGTAAAACAACGCCGAATTGGCTACAGATACATCACGGGTTACAAACATACCTGTAGCCAGCTGCACAACGGCCTACGCACGCATCAAACTTTGGGGCCTATTGCATTCTCTTGGGCGGAGGGTTTTGTACATCGATACAGATAGTGTGATATTCACAGAGAGGGAGGGTGAATACATGCCTCCTATTGGTGAATTCCTCTGGGAGTTGACTGATGAGATCAAGGATGAGTATGGAGACATCGCATACGCTGACTCTTTTGTCTCAACAGGGCCAGAAACTTCTGGGGTACGGGTGAGGGTGGGGGAGGATATCAAATATATCGTGAAAGCTATGGGTATTACGCTCAAATAGGCGAATCGGCGGGTCGTTAACTTTGATTCGTTGAAGACTCTAGTGTGCTTGGACGATGATGAGTGCGACCGCCCCCCCCAACTAACTGTAGGTGCCAACAATTTTCGGGCGCAGAAGCTGGGGGGCGTGAAGGAACTTAGGGGTACGAAGGTATACCGTAACACCTATAGGAAACGTTACCAGGTGCCTGGTACCTATGATACCGTGCCCTTTGGATACCATAATCTTTGCTATGTCTATTGTTAACTTATTTATTACACGTATTTGTAAATATGTATACCTTGAATATTTCGTTTATTAAATAAATCGTGTTTCAATTAACGTTTCACCTTCTCCTTTGCGTGCGTGCGTGTGTGTGTGTACAGTAAAAAGCTAAGCTCCGCCCACTGTAAGATCGGCAACGTGAGTCCTGCCCCTACCTGGGCATATCTCTTCCCTGCGTGCTCAGTTGATCGCAGTAAGCCCTGGATCTCAGACATGTATTCTCCCGCGTAGAAGAAAAATAGTAATGGCTACCTTTAATACTGCGTGTTCAACATTTATGAAGTGATATTCGGTAAAGTGCCAAGATGTGGTGGATACTGAAAAACTCCCTATTCTCCCCTCCTTTGATACTTTTAACGCTACATTTAGCAGTCCGAAGGACCAAGATGTTCAAATACTCTACGTGTATTCTGGCGAGGGCATTGTAGGATTTCATAGTACAAACGATGTATTGAAGTATGTTATAGACCTAACCTTTATAAAGGCTCACATATACCGCGAAGTAGAAGAAGCAACACGTTCAAAAGATAAGTAACGGTTATGGATAGTGAGTCTTCTTGATGAGTGGTGTGACAAGCGATATTATGTCATTTTGAATCATACCGAGTACTCGTACCCCGCGAGTGAGAATGTAAATCTTGTCATCTTGGAGAATCTTAAGTGAGGTTGTGGCTAATGGCATGTGTGAGTTTTAAACAGATTTTAGAGACGAGTATCGATTGTTAAACAAAAAGGAAAAATATGGGCATATGTTTCTCTCAAATAGTGCGCTGGATTGTGAAGATGTTTAGTTTGTGGAAATGAACGTGTGGTGAGTGATAAAACATTAAAACCGATATTGTTTCATATATCGGAAAATTTCCCAAAACATCTACCCAATATAATGGGATACAAGTATTCGTGTTGTGCTTAAAGGTCTACGTGAGTATTTAACAGAATTTAGAGATGAGTATCGCATGCTAAGCAAAAAGAAAAATATGGTCATATGTTTCTCTCAAATAGTGCGCTGGAGTGTGAATAAAATGCGTTTAGTTCGTGAAAATCACCCTATGCAAAAATGTCTGGTGCGTATTCTGGGGAGTGGGAGTGATAAAACATTAAAACTGATATTGCTTTATGTATCGGAAAATTTCTTAAAACACCTACCCAGTATAATGGGATAAAAGTATTCATGTTGGAACAGCCCTGTGCACGTTTCATTAGCTTATGGTGTGACTCACTCCTCCCGTCGAGCCGATCCGTTCCATGTGGCTGATAGTCATCTCAGAGCTTAAACCGATTGGACGTGCGCTCCTGAAATACGATGGAACTTCCTTTGAGCAGCATTCTCAACGCCGTGTACGATGTGTCCGTGGCGAAGTGGTTGCGCGTGTTCAGGCGTGAAACTGGTATAATTAACTATGTACTGGAAACAACTTGTAGACAAACAAACAAACGGAATGTTGTTTATTTAAGTATTGAGGAGATGAATAGAATCTTCGTGGTAGTTGAGAAGTGGAGTGAGGATCGTTATAAAATTCCTGCAGGTGTAGGTACAAGAAGAGAGCAGATTAGCGACACCCCCTCATATGCCGTTGTTTGTACGTTGTGTATAAATAACGATCGGCCATGCATTGATATACGGCTGATGTGGAAGAATGCTTCGATAATAACGCTCTTGTCCCTACGCGAAACCGTTTCATCCTCGACGGAATGTTTCAAATCGTCGGATTCCGCAAGCTGAAGCCTATATTAGACGCACGTGTTACGGATATGCTTTATTTTGATACGGCTCTTGAATACGCATACACCGCGCTACTCGATGGGTTTACCGAGTGTAGGACTGAACAAGGCGAGAATGGTCTAGAGCTGGATGCTTATTTAAAAGGTTTAGACTCTTTGAAATATCATGAACTTTGGTACAAAGCACTTGAGCGGTAAAGGGCTGAGCTCACCTAAACCATTCACCCTGAAGAACTATTTCTTTATATAATGAGCAGCTGTCGTAACGACTTAGAAGATTATTTCAACTGCCGCTATGCAGTGTGAAGAAGAGTTCACGATTGAAAAGCTTGGGTTGGTAAAAAAAAACCTCGAGTGGAAAGGAGTGTTTATAAACTTGTATTTAATAATGACGTTGTGGCTAACGATGACCTCTATGTGCGTGCTTTTGATTGTATTCTAGACGTATTTGAAAATAACTTGCCAAGCGGATGTAAAGCGGGCACAAAAGTAGTACTGAACGATATGAAGGCCATTTATAGAGAGTATAGGTTTCCCTGTAAATGCGCAGTGCAAACCAATAATGATGTGATTGTAGACTTGATTACGTGTGAGTTTACTGATTTGCGCAGTAGAACAAAGTAAATGTATTTTGATGAATTTTCAATATATTTAATTATATAACATAATTGTGTATATATATATATATATATTATATATATATATATATATATATATTTATCCTGTACGGCTATAATGATGGTTATACTCCATCGTTTTGTATTTCTTATTTTTTATTTTTTTTTATTTTGTGCAGTAGAAGATAAAGTGTATGTATTTATTTTCAATATATTTAATTATTTAACATAATTGTGTGTATATATTTCTCATGTACTGTTATATTGATGGTTATATTTTTATTTTTATTTTTTTTATTATATTTTTTTATTATTTTTTTATTTTTTTATTCCTCGTTCATATTTCTTATACTATTATTATTTTTTATTTTATTTTTTTGATCAATCCATCGTTTGATTGTATATTTTCTATATATTTCTGGTTCCAATAATTCGTCTAAATAAACAGAATGATGTAATGGTGTTTTATTTAATTCTTTTGGTTGTAAACAATATTTAATTATACCAAATGGCTGGTTACGCCTTCTAAACCGACTGATGGATTTCTAATCCACCCTTCAAGAATATATATACTTTAGTTAAATAAATTTCGCTATCTGGCAACTCAACCTGTACATCTGAACAAGCCATTTACGCCTTCTAAGTCAACTGACGGATTTCTAAGCCAACTGTCAATAATATCTGCTTTAATTAAATAAATAGCGCAATCTGGCAAATCAACCTGTACAAGACATTTACGCCTTCTAAGCGAACTGGCGGATTAAGCCAACTGGTGGATTTACAATAGTAAGACAGCGGGCGCTCAGATGAAGTCTTAATATGCGCTTGGCTCCTGCCAGGCGAACAGCTCTCTTCCTCTCTCTCCTTCTCCTCTTTTTCTCTCAGGGGATAACTCCGCCTCCAAGTTGCATGACCCCTTGTTGCTCTTGCAACAATCCCCACTCCCCCTTTGCATAAACCCCTCCCCCTTCATTGCATAACCCCCTACCCTGCATTGCATAACCCACCCCCTGCATTGCACACCCCTACCCCTTTTTGCAAAACCAATTTGCAACATCTTGCAACATTGATCGACATTTGCAATTAAATTGCAACATTTCTGCACTCTCGAATTTTGCGCCCATTCTACTATCCTTCCATACTTAATAATGTAATCATATTTGGGTTAACTGGAATATAGTATACAGGGTGTACATAAAGTCAGGATCTATTTTTGTGAAGCACTTGGAAATTATATGGAATTCAATCATAAAATGATAAAGTGGTAACATTTATTAAATAATTAAGAGTAGGATTCGACGTGACGCCCATCAGTATCCCTGCACAGCTCAAATCGTTCCGCAGCATTTCTAAACACATTCTGGAGCATTTGCGGGGTTGTTATCTGCAGCAGTTCGTATACGTGTACGTAAGTTTTCAAGACTCGTAATCTTCGTCTGATAGACGTGCGATATGATAAAGCCCCATGCAAAGAAATCTAAAGGGGTTAAATCTGGTGATCTCGCTGGCCAAGGTCTGTTGCTTCCGCGTCCGATCCAACGATTTGGAAAACGTCCATTTAGATAATCCTGAACAATTTTGGCATAGTGACAAGGAGCACCATCATGTTGATAGACGACGGGGATAGGATTGTTAGTACCGTCGTCTATCAACATGATGGTGCTCCTTGTCACTATGCCAAAATTGTTCAGGATTATCTAAATGGACGTTTTCCAAATCGCTGGATCGGACGCGGAAGCAACAGACCTTGGCCAACGAGATCACCAGATTTAACCCCTTTAGATTTCTTTGCATGGGGCTTTATCAAATCGCACGTCTATCAGACGGAGATTACGAGTCTTGAAAACTTACGTACACGTATACGAACTGCTGCAGATAACATAACCCCGCAAATGCTCCAGAATGTGTTTAGAAATGCTGCGGAACGATTTGAGCTGTGCAGGGATACTGATGGGCGTCACGTCGAATCCTACTCTTAATTATTTAATAAATGTTACCACTTTATCATTTTATGATTGAATTCCATATAATTTCCAAGTGCTTCACAGAAATAGATCCTGACTTTACATCAAAATCTTGTCTGCGCCATTATTCAAAAACGTTCTGTAACAGCTGATACTAATTTTTGGTCATATATATATATATATATATATATATATATATAATATATATATATATATATGATGAATAAACCACGAAGGAAAGGAAACACAAAAAGGTGCTCAAGCGCTTTCGTCTAATGACATCCGCAGGAACACTGAAGTACATAAAAGGTTACGGCCTATATATAGGTTACAGAAAGAAAAAAAAACAAAAAATAAATAAATAAATAAATAAATAAATAACATATATACACACAAACATATATATATATATATATATATATATATATATATATATATACATATATACATATATATATATATATATATATATATATATATATATATATGAAAAATTATTTCACGAAAGTGACACGTGAAAAGTATTTATGATGAATAAAACCACGAAGGAAAAAAGAAACACAAAGGGGTGCTCAAGCGCTTTCGTCTAATGACATCCTGAGGATGTCATTAGACGAAAGCGCTTGAGCACCCCTTTGTGTTTCTTTTTTCCTTCGTGGTTTTATTTATCATATATATATATATATATATATATATATATATATATATATATATATATATATATATATGCAAAAAACGGAGAAGTAAAAATAAAAATTAAAAATTAAAGGATTAACAAAGAGGCATACAGATTTGTAAGGAAAAATATCGATTTTTAGCACAAGATCAAATGAATTATAAAAATACAAATTTATACTGGAAATCTGCCCGGGTTTTAACACTTTGCCTTTTATAGTCAAGTTTCGATATATATAAAAATAAAATGAAGATTAAAAGTTAATAAAGTAGCATACAAGTTTACCAAGTTGTCCATTTGTCAGAGTTATCCCACTGTATTGATTGGAATAATGCTTCAGTTTTATTTCACTCTAGCAACATTGTTAATAGAAATATTCTTGAGTCTGCCATTATCCAACTTTCAAATAACTTCAACATAAGCAAAGGTCTTTTTCAACTCGATCCTGTTGTTTTGAATTCCTTCAAAACAGATTTAGATAAAAAGGGTAGGACGCTAAATCTTTGGTAAACTTGTATGCTACTTTATTAACTTTTAATCTTCATTTTATTTTTATATATATCGAAACTTGACTATAAAAGGCAAAGTGTTAAAACCCGGGCAGATTTCCAGTATAAATTTGTATTTTTATAATTCATTTGATCTTGTGCTAAAAATCGATATTTTTTCTTACAAATCTGTATGCCTCTTTGTTAATCCTTTAATTTTTAATTTTTATTTTTACTTCGTTTATTGCATATATATATATATATATATATATATATATATATATATATGTGTGTGTGTGTAGATATGTATATATATATATATATATATATATATATATATATATGTTTGTGTGTATGTATGTTATTTATTTATTTATTTTTTTTCTGTAACCTATATATAGACCGTAACCTTTTATGTACTTCAGTGTTCCTGAGGATGTCATAAGACGAAACCGCTTGAGCACCTGTTTGTGTTTCCTTTCCTTCGTGGTTTTATTCATCATAAATATTTTTCACGTGTTACTTTCGTGAAATAATTTTCATATATATATATATATATATATATATATATATATATATGGGTTAGGCAAAATAATGCAAACACGTATTTTTGGTGCTGTATTTTCTGGTATAATTAATGGCGTTATATAATTTACTAAATTCATATGTAAATGCGTATAATATCGAGAACATCTATTTTAATATGCTGATATTGGTATTTCCTGTTCTTGTAGAATAAATAAAAATATGGCGGTTGTAAAAGATGGCACTAACTGTGAAAGAGGCATAACAATAGGGACCCATTTGGTTGGTATCTCAGTATTAAAAGTGGCCTAATTGTCCCTGTATCTTAAGGAACAATCCCCAACGTTGTGGATACGTGGAAAGAAATGGAGAAAAACTACACCACAAGCATAATAACGTTGCCATTATTCTCTCCAACTCCAACCTCATTCGAGTTTTTGCGGTGGTTGGTGTTATGAGGGGCTTTAATACAATTCTTATAACATATTTTGGCTGATACTGCTTTATGCAAATGTTGATCAATGTTGCAACAAACGTTATGCAACAAAGGAGGGAGGAGGCTATGCAACTATGGGGGAGGGGTTATCACCCAAGCTGTAATGAAGGGGAACTCCCCCAGCATGCTGGGGGAGAAGGAGGGACGGCCTCATCCCCAAAAGGGGCATACCTAACCTAAGAGGAGAGGACAAGAAGAAAGGAGTGTTCGCCTGGCTCCTGCCAGACGCATATTGAAAATTCATCCGAGCGCCCGCTGTCTTATAAGTTCCTAATCAGCCAGTTGGCTTAGATAGCTTCTTGGAAGGCGTAAGTGGCTTGTTCAGGTGTACATTATTAGGGTTGAGTTGCCAAATTGCGCTATTTAATTAATTAAAACATATATTCTCGACAGTTGGCTTTCCTCCAGTTGGCATAATCCGCCAGTTGGCTCAATCTGCCAGTTGGCTCAACCAGCCAGTTGACGTAGAATACCTAGAAGGCAGGTGCATATATATTAATTACCTTTTCAGCTGCCAGATTGCGCTATTCAGGTATTCTTGACAGTTGGCTTAGAAATCCGTCAGTCGGTTTAGAAGGCAGCCATTTGGTATACATATAATTAAATAATAATGTCGTGTATATATACAACCAAAAGAATTAAATAAAACACCATTACATCATTCTGTTTATTTAGACGAATTATTGGAACCAATTTCACAAAATATATAGAAAATAAATATACAATCCTACACAAACGATGGAATATATATGATAAAAAAATAAAATAAAAAATAACAATAGCATAAGAAATACGAACGAGGAATATATATATATATATATAAAATCAAAAAATAATAATATACAAAGCGATGTAGTATAACCATCTATATAACAGTACAGGAGAATATATATATATATATATATATATATACAATTATATTAAATAATTAAATATATTGAAAATAATAATATTAAATATATATATATACATATATCTAAATAATAATATTGAAAATAAATAAACATCAAAATACTTTAATGCTCTACTGGGCTTAACTAAAACACTAAACTCACATGTAATCGAGTTTACAGTCACATTATTTTGCTTTGCACTACGCAGTAAATACGTTTTAACATTATTTCACCTATACTCGATATAAATAGCCTTCATATCGTTCAATACTATTTTTGTGCCCACTTTACATTCGGTTGGTAAGTTATCTCTAAACACAGCTAGAATACACCTAAAAGCACGCATAACGAGGGCATCGTTAACCCTGACGTCATTATTAAGTACAAGTTTATAAACTCTCCTTTCCAATCGAGGGTTTTTTTCTTACCGTCCCGAGCTTTTCAATCGTAAACTCTTCATCACACTGCATAGCGGCAATTGAAATAATCTTCCAAGTCGTAACGACAGCTGCTCATTATATAGAGGTACAATTCTTCAGGGTGAACAGTGTAGGCGAGCTCTGCCTTGTACCACTCAAGTCTTTGTACCAAAGTTCGTGATATTTCGAAGAGTCTAAACCTTTTAAATAAGCATCTAGCTATAAACCATTCTCGCCTTGTCCATTCCTATACTCGATAAATCCGTCGAGCAGAGAGGTGTATGCGTATTCAAGAACCGTGTCAAAATAGATCATAACCGTAACACGCGCGTGTAATATAGGCTTCAGCTTGCGGAATCTGACGATTTCAAACATTCTGTCGAGGCTGAATCGGTTTCTCGTAGGGACAAGAGCGTTATTATCAGATGCATTTTTCCACTTCAGTCGTATATCAATGCATGGCTGTTCGTTACTTATACACAACGTACAAACAACGGCACATGAGGGGGCATCATTAATCTGTTCTCTTCTTGTACCTACACCTGCAGGTATGTTATAACGGTCCTCACCCTACTTCCCAACAATCATGGAAATTATTCATCTCCTCAATACTTAAATAAGTAACATTACGTTTACCAGAGTTTGCTTGCCTGCAAATCGTTTCAAGTACATAGTTAATGGTACCGGTTTCACGCCTGAACACGAGCAATGATTTCGTCACGGACACATCGTACGCGGCATTGAGAATGCTTCTCAAAGGAAGTTCCATCGTATTCGAGGAGTTCACATCCAGTCGGTTCAAGCTCTGAGATGACTATGAGCCACGGGTGGGCAGATCGGTTCGACGGGAGGAGCGAGTCACACCATAAGCTGATGAAACGTGTACGGCGCTGTTCCGACGTGAATAGTTGTACCCCATTATGCTGGGCAGGTGTTTTCAGAAATTTTCCGATACATGAACCAATATCAGTTTTAATGTTTTATCGCTCCCACTCCCCAGAATACCTCACAAGACATTTTCACTTATTGGGAATCTCACGAACTAAACACATTTTATTCACAAACCGGTGCACTATTTGAGAGAAACATGTTACCGTATTTTTCCTTTTTGTTTAACAGTCGATACTCGTCAATAAAATCTATCAAAAACTCACACAGGCCTTTAGCCACAACCTCACTGCGAACCTCGTCATGATATATATGAATGTAGTGGTAAAAGTACTTTAGATTGTCCATGATGACAAGGTTTACATTTTCAGCCGCAGGGTACGCGTACTCGGTATGATGCAGTGACATAATACCGCCTGTCATACCACTCATCAACAAGAAATATTATCCATATCCGTTGCTTCTCTTCTGCACGCGTTGTTTCTTACACCTCACGGTATATGTACGCTTCTATACAGTTTAGCACTACAACGTAGTCCATTACATCGTTTGTGCCGCGAAATCCGGCAATACTCTCACCAGAATATCCATAGAGTATTTAAACATCTTGTTCCCTCGTGCGATTCAATGTATCCTTAAAAGTCTCAAATGAAGGGGGGCAGTCCTTCAGTATTCACCACATCTTCCGACTTTACGAATACCAGTTCATAAACGTTGAACACGCAATATCAAAAGAAGCCATGACTATTTTTCGTCTACCTGAGAAAATATGCGTCTGAGCTCCAGGGTTTGCAGCGGCCAACTGAGAACGTACGGACAGAGATATGCGCAGGTAGTGGCAGGAGTCACGTGACCGATCTTACAGTGGGCAGAGCTTAGGATTGTACACACGCACGCACGCACGCAAAGGAGAAAATGAAACCCTAATTGAAACAAATATACGTAATAAATAACCATATCGTTAACAATACACACACACACACACACACACACACACACATATACACACATACATGTATATATATATATATATATATAAAATCAAACATTAAGGTATCCGAAGGGTATGGTATCATAGGTACCAGGCACCTGGTAACGTTTCCTATAGGTGTTACGGCATACCTTCGTGCCCCTAAGTTCCTTCACCCCCCAGTTTCTGTGCCCGAAAATTGTGAGTCCCCACAGTCACTTGGGATGGATGGTTGCCCTCACCTTCCAAGCACACTAGATCCTTCAACGAGTCAAAGTTAACGACTCGTCAGCTCGCATGGTTAAGCGTGATACCCTTGGCCTTCACGAAGTATTTCATATCGTCCCCCACCCTCACCTGTACCCCATAAGTTTTTGGCCCTGTTGATACAAATGAGTCAGCGTATGCACCATCACCATACTCATCCTTGATCTCATCAGTTAACTCTCCGAGAAATTCCCCAATAGAAGGCATGTATTCACCCTCCCTCGCTGTGAATATTACGCTATCTCTGTCAGCGTACAGCACCCTCCGCCCAAGAGAGTGCAGTAGTCCCCAAAGCTTGATGCAGGCGTAGGCCGTTGTGAAGCTGGCTACAGGTACGTTTGTAATCCGTGAGGAATGATGATGTTGTACTTTATTATGTAAGTATCACCTACATTCACGATCTCCATAACCTCTTTGTCGGGAGCGTTGGCATAATCCCAGACTTCACTATAACTTTGTGCCAAATGAACGTTCCTTTTGCCAGTATTCTGTGCAAATTTCCCCCAAAGACTGTTTAGACACAACTTTGCACTAAAGCGCTTGTCAGTATTCTTAACAATTTTGGAACGGTCAAGCTGTATACCTTCATGGGCACGGTAACGCTGAGTATAAGCCGTTTTTTCATCTTCGGTATCAACTGCTCGCGGTTACCCCGATGCTTTCACCTTATCCTTCAAAAAAGCGTTCATCTATGGCGTGAAAAGGTTGGGTAGCTTCTGAAACCTCCACACCTCATGTATCTTCAATATTCTGCACCCATGGCGAACGGCTAGGTCCAGCTCAGGGCTTGTATATACACCTCTGGTCTTACGTTGATTGCTTATATGATTACAATCCCCATTGTTCTCCTCTGCGCACTTCACGCACAGGGGAAACATGAGCTTGTGATCTAAAACGACGGGTATGATCGGCATCCATAAATCGTGAGGGGGGGGCACGTCTACGAAAGAGTCCAAAGTAGCGTTCACTCAAGTTAGCTGAAAACTCCTCGATGGTTGGCATGGAGGGGCCCACTAGTTTTTCAGGTGCACCTACGGGATACGGATTGTTATTCATCACGTAGGGATATAAAGAACAGAAGTCGTAGTAATGGAGTTTCACACCCTCCGTAGGTGGAAAGTATAGCCTGAATAGGTTTGTACGCCCTCCAAACAAACTGTCACTGCATTTGAGGGAGTCCAACACCATTGAATGTTTGATTGCCCTTATTTCTTCACGGTACTGGCCATCTGTTTCCATCCGTGCATCGCACTCACGCTCCCCCACGATCTTGTGAGTGAATTGGGAGCCTATAAGTTGATCGCGGTTACGAGTTCATGCGAGGCTTTCGGGGGGATCTTCCATCGAGATCCCCTGTGACGGCACACTGAGGGCGTGGGCATCCATAACCAGCAGCCGTTAAAAGAGTACACAGTCTTCTCACCAGTGGTTGGATCCTCACTTAGACCATCAACCCAAAAAACACAACCATTGACCATAATGGGAAATTCACCCGTGTTGCGGGTGTGTTTTATATATATACACCTCGATCTGCTGCTGTAGGTGTATGAGCCAGTAAATAACCTTGTGCCCATAACTGCGGGAATTGTTTCTGTGAATGACTGCTAAGGTGTCTTTAGGCATGAAGTTATTCTTGAACACCGTAAAGCATAATGAGGCGATCGTGGTTGTGACCTGCAACGGATCGCATTTGAAACGGGCTATGTACATCCTTCTAAAGGCCTGGAAACATACTCTGAGCACGCGCACATCATTCACGCAATAACGTTCACATTCATCAGCTATATTATATGGACTAGCTTCATTAAAACTGTTGTAGTAGCGGTCAAATTCTTCACGCTCATTATCACTCATGTTGGTGTAGTTAAAGTAATGTTTATGTGGAGGTAGTCCTACGTAATTTAAATTTTCGCTAGTGAGGAATGTGTAAGGGAAATACCCTTTTGAAACTTCAGCGGCTACCTCCATGACCTTGGGTAGCTTTGCTAATTTACAAGGTGTGAACAGCAGGGTGTCCTTAAACTGCACATTACCTCTTACCTGCATCTGTATTAGTTTGTTGCCTAAAATCAAGAGATCACCTGTAAATATCGCAGAGGACTCTTGTTCAAGCAACTCCTTATAAGGGAACTGTGTGTCAAATTTTGCCCCGTTATGGGCAAGAATATACACAGTCATTTTTTTGAACTTGTCCGCTAACTTGACAATATAGGATACAAAGAGTTTCACAGGCCTGTCGTGTGCAAGCGTTATAAAAACGTTTGTCCGTTTACCACATTTGTGACACTCATCACACTCGATCTCCATGCACTCATCACAGATAGTCTGGCTTACAAGTAAATGTGGAATAACCTCTTTGGTTTCAGCGTTCTTGTATATTTCTATATCGTAGTACACGGTTATACAAGGGCTATTTTTAGGATTAGCATTTTTCATATAACATACATGCTTCACTCCATCAGCCTTATATTTTTCATGACATGTAGAACAGTGAATTTCATCGAATTTATGTTTGAAATTCCCCCATTTATCCTTTATGTGAAACATACTGCACTTACAAATCCTCATTTTCTTGCAAGTGGCAATTGATTTATGGAGTTCAAAGCATTTATTATTGAAAAATGTACGTCTACACACATTACACTCCCTCTTCTCAGTTTCAACTACATGACTTTCACATTTGGGGGTTTTACACTGCTCACATACCATGTAGCACTCCTTACAATGTTTCACTATATCATCAGCAAACTCGAAACATCCCTTACACAAATCATGATGCCTTCCATATTTTCGACTTTTATCATAACTAGCGTAGAGTCCTTATATTACAAATGGGGAGATACGATGTTCCTGACAATCCTAAAATAAGTAGAGGTCTTGTACGATTTCTCACACAGCTTTTAAAAACATACACAGTCCTACGACGATCATCCATTCCAAATACGACTATACGTGCATTCAATTCCTGCTCGACCCTTCTCAGCTCTTCGGAACCCATATTACACTCAAACTCAAGCTTACAATCTGAAGCCAGTTTACGGGCACGCTGCACAGCTCTAGGCAGCTAGATATTATACGCGATTTTATTTAGTACAGTGAACATATGAGGTAAGACTATTGCTATAAAGCTGCAACCACGATCGACGTTTAAATGCTTTCTGTAAATAGATTGAGAACTGAAATTAAGAGTATAAGTTGTGGCACTATGACCCACAACCCGGAATACTCTGTCAATATCTACCATGAAGTTGTCCATATTGAAGGCTGTACTACTTTGCGAGGCCTGCATTATACGACGGTATTACTACCGAAAATCATCCCCGTCATCTGACCCGAACCTGAAGGACAACCTCGTCCGGACTTCACGTTCGTCGCTGTTTTGAAGGGCAAACTCCACAATACGTTCAACTACGCGTCGCAGTCCAACGCCGTTGCTATACTAGGATCCAGGGTCAACCCTAACCACGTACCGATTTCTAGTCAGGGCAGGCGTGGGGGTAGCGATGCGCACCAACTCGAATGTTACACCTTCCTCCACAGCACGAGAACTGCTGCTGGTGCTGTTGTGGAGGGAGTACCCGGAATTGAACAGGAATAAGGGGGTATATTTGAGGAAGGTACTATTGTGGGGGTTGTGTCGTAAGACGTAGAGGGTTGGGGCTCTATTACTGTGAGGTCTAACAACCGGT
This sequence comes from Bathynomus jamesi, assembly GCA_023014485.1. Classification (NCBI taxonomy): domain Eukaryota; kingdom Metazoa; phylum Arthropoda; class Malacostraca; order Isopoda; family Cirolanidae; genus Bathynomus; species Bathynomus jamesi. Next base: position 219,440 of record JAJOZX010000241.1, on the reverse strand, counting down.
GCAATCCTGGTGCGCTTTATACCTGACGTGGAGGGTTCATCATCTTTCCGCTTTGAATTGTCGCGTGCTATTATAGGTATCGCTGGTGACGGATCGTCAGCGGGAATAGAGTCTGTAGCTACACGGTCATCGGAGTCATCGGTATTATCAATGATGGGGGGCTGTACATCATCGTCATTCACGTTTCTGTGGAAGAAGAAAAACAAGAATATAAGGAACAACACTTAAATTTTGTTATATTTTTTAAATGCCCCACTTAGGGGTGTGACGTGTTAAAGATGGAATCTGTAGAAAAATTTAGGTTCACAAACCCCTCCACATGTATTATACCTGGCCCTACAGGATGTGGTAAAACTGTGTTTATGCTTAAAATCATTAAAGATAAGGGGGAGAAATTCTCAAAATTTGTGCATAAAGTAATATGGTGCTATTCGACGTGTCAATCAGTGTTCAACAAGTACCAAGATGATATTTTGTTCCACAAAGGTGTATATGACGTTAATTCGTTAAAGGGAAATGAGCATACAGTCACTGTAATTGACGATCTCATGTTGGAAATGGATAAAACGTTTGCCGAGACATTTACAGTGTTCTCCCACCGTCTTAACATAAGCGTATTCTTCATCAATCAGAATCTATTTTTCAAAAATAGATACATGCGCGATGTGTCGTTAAATACACAATATCTAGTCTTATTCGCGCAACGTAGAGATGTGTCACAAATTGGGGTATTAGCCAATCAAATGTTCCCGAATCAAAGTAAGGAGTTTTTGGAAGTTTATAAAGAAACCGCAAGTCAGCGTTACGGATATTTGGTTTGTGACGTTCACCCGCAAAACACGTTTAGGGTGCTTCTAAGAACGAATATATTCCCAAACGAGCCTGAAACGGTGTATATTCCAAAATGACAAATAGGTTGAAGAAATATCGTGGATTAATAAAAATCTATCAACGATTGCCCCGGGCAATGGAACAGATGTTTGTTAAAAATATCGACTCCGACTTTTTAAAATGCATCTATGAAATCCGTCTTAATGTTATAAAATGTAATGTGCCAATGAAACCCCTCAGAAGGCTCGCTTACGTCGTTAGAAGAACATAATACTCGCGCTCACTCGTAAAAGTCAAACTGTGGGGAAGAAAAAGCGAATTATTGTACAAAGAGGGGGATCATTCCTCCCATCTTATTTTCAGTTTTGGGGCCTTTACTGACTTGATTAATATAATGAAGAAAGTGGTAGTGATTCCGCACGAGGTGTATGCTTCACTGCAAAGTTCAAAGATTCCAGACACGGTTCTAGAACCCCGTGAAAGTAGGCTTAAAAGAATGGAAAGCGATTTGTTAGCCCTATTAAACAGTGAAACGTCACCTGATGAGAAAAGGATCTTGTACCAAGAGTAGGCTGACCATACGTACCATTCTGAACGGGACAGTACCGTTTGTTTTATATTTCCTGGCCGTCCCGTCGTTTTAATAAAAATGTCAATTTTGTCCCGGTTTATGTACTTACTTTTTCATGAATACAGAATATTACATAACCCCGTCCCTTTTTTGCCATCCCAATGTCCCGTTTTTGTCTCAAGGAAATATGGTCAGCCTAACCAAGAGGCTCTGCAGAAATTTCTTCATGAGTACGAAGATTATAAGAATCCGACAGAGCTCCCCGTGGTTATTAGGCACAGCGCTAGCAACGTGGAGCATGGCGAAATAGGACATGGGCCCGACGTTAGAGATGACCAGCCAAAGAATAACGGAACGCAACACATCGAGCATGTATTAAAAGCCAGTCTCCCACATGCATTGAGGAATAAAGGCTTAAGTCTTTACAATCTTTACAATCTTTACAATCATAGAGTGGACCGATACAGGCGAGGTCATTGTTGGAGAGAAAGTAGGACAGGCCTTCACCAACAAGATGGAAGCATATTAAAGCAAGACTACAACAAATAAATTTCCCCAAAACATGGATAGGAAATCTGAATATGTTAAAAGACGTGGAGCAAGTCTCGCATGTGTCACAACTGAGTACGCCATCACCCACAACAGTAGTATCTCTGAAGAGGAGAAAGAAGAGAACAAACGGCCAACCTTTTCCACGTGTCCCTAAAATACGCAAATGGCTAACAAATTAAGTAAACGCTATTATGACATTTCTAACCCCGCCTCCTGTGGCGGCGTTAATAGACTGTACAGAGGTGTTTACAATGATGGAGTAGGGAAAAGAGGTTTTTGCTGGAGCAGGATGCTTATAAACTTCATAAACCGGTGAGAAAAAGGTTTAAAACGGCCAAGACAACAGCGGCTTCGATTGACTCTATTAGGCAAGCGGATTTAACAGACCTGCAAAGATATTCAGTGTATAATGACGGATACCACTACATCCTATTCATAATAGATGTTTTCTCTAGATATCTGTTGCTAATTCCTCTGAAAAATAAATCGCCTGAAACAGTTGCTAAAGCTACCGAAACGATGATGTTGAAAGAAGACAGGGTTCCTGGCTATTTTTGTACGGATATGGGGAAAGAATTTATGGGCCGCACTTTTCAGAACATGCAGACAGAGTTTAATATCAGTTACTACACTAGCAGTTCTATACACAAGGCCTCTTTAGCTGAAAGATCAACGTACCATAAAAGAACGCATGCATCGCGTTCGGGAAATAAATTCGCGAAGGGATTTGAGCAAGGATGGGCACGTGAAATTTTTAAAGTTAGTGCTATGAGACCTAAAGGCGAGATAATGATGTATTACGTTGAAGATTTGAATGGGGAAGAAATCGCAGGAGGCTTTTACCGAGAAGAGTTGCAGAAAGTGACATTTAATTTAAGAAAAAGTGTGTTTAAAATTGAAAAATTTTTCCGCAGCAAAGGTTCAAAAAAGAGAAAAATGTACCTGGTGAAATGGTTAGGGTACCCAGAAACCTTCGACACCTATATAAAAGCTGGTGCAATAATGAAGCTTAAATAGTATGCAGCATGGCACCTAACCACTTCTATGTGACACTCCCGTCCTCTTCTTCTCTGTCTGTACATCCTAACAACACCCTGACCAGCTTTGTAACAGAAAGTTGGCTCAATGTGCCCAATGAGTTGGAACGTGATTCGTATGAGGTGGGTTTATGTGAATTCCAGTTAGCCACCAAATTTTTAACTTAAAAATGAGCAGACCATATTTCTAATCCTTAGAAGAGTCGATGAGTGTGAAAAATTAGGAATAAACTTAGACAACACAATGCGATGAGTCCTGTTCGGTGAGGTACAGTACTATAGTACAAATGTAACACTAGGAATCGGTCATTATGACAGCCATGGACATTGTGAGGAGCTTAAACAAGAGTCTTAAAAAGTCGTACCTGACAAACGATTTACTTTTTGAAGTCGTAAACATAGACACGCCTGCACGCACGTTGAAGTTAAAATCAACGCTTAGTAGAAATATTAAAGACAAAGAGCTGTTCACAATTGTTGCCGCGGGTCGATATGGTGCAGCCCTCCAAAGACATACCTTTCACGAGGCACAACATAACTTGTCCAGCTTAATATATCAGCTGAAGATGGAGAAATTGGGTGAAAGCTGTCCATCCCCAGACATGTGCTATATTTACAGCAATATCGTAGGGCATCAATTTGTTGGGGACACCCAGGCGCGCGTGCTGCGCATTGTGCACATTCCCGACGATAGAGGGAAAAGTTTGAGCATTACATATGACAATCTCCATTATGTGAATGTTGCGACTAATCTATTAACCAATATCTCAATATATATAAGAACGATTGAGGGAAAAAATTTCCCATTCGGTGATGGGAGCTTAACAGTAAAGCTACGCTTCCGTCGCTTTCAGTTACAATGACCCGAAGGCCTTTCACAGTCTATCGAGGGGTGAGATATCAAAGTGGGAGTGGGCTTGGATCAATTTTTTCAACCATACTACGCACAGCTGTCCCGCTGTTGAAGAGGGTGTGCTAGATACCTCGGGAGGAAGGAGTTACAATCAGGTTTTAACGCGGTAGAAGACATAATGGGTGGAACTAAACCAAAAACGCTCTAAAAAAAACATTTAAAACGTACACGGGATGAAACCATCAAAGATGCAAAGAGAAAACTGCGTGGTGGTGGAAAGAAGAAGAAGAGGGCTGTCGGAAGAAGGGGTTACCAACACGTGGTGCTAAACGTAAAAGGACATAAAAAAAGAAGTGTTCAAAGCTGATCATATTTTTAACTAATATAAGCTGAGGACACTATTCTCACGAATCATACGCTGATTACTACTTGTCGAGAGAGGTGGCACTATTTCTGACTCGTCATTGCGCATTTCATCCATCCGTGTAGCTCACAATGTTGTAAATCGGAACTGTTCCTCTTTGATATGCCCCTACACAGGTTTCTGTTGAGCATAGCGACTTTATTACAATTAACCCATTAAACACAATTAGTTCACCGAGTGCCCCTACAGAATTCGTGATACCCAGCTCAGGCCCATACTTTTTTGATCCAAGCTGCATGCACATGTACGCTAAACTGCGTATAGCCCATTCAGATGGAACGGACTGCGATGATAGTTACTCTGCATACCCTGAGACCAACTTTCTACACCCGATATTCAGCCAGTGTGAGGTGTATTTAAATCAGATTAACTTCTCGGCAGGAACGGGTTATTATCACCTACGAGCCTATCTGGAAAATGTCCTCAACTTTTCAAAAGAAGCGAAGGACACTTTTTTAACTGCCGAGGGCTATTATCAAACTAAAGATGGAAGTAGTATAAAGGATATTTTTAAAAATTCTGAAAAAAGGATATACGAATGTTTTGGACGTCTTCATACAGACTTCACGTTCCAGGAGAAACTGCTTATGAACCGCATCGACATGAAACTAAAACTCAACCGCACGAGTCCTGAGATCTGCATAAATCTGGGACCTGATCAAGAAGAGGGCGCAAAACCCGTTATGATTCACATCATGGAAATATACCTGCGTGTATGGCGAGTGAAATTAGATTCCCCGAAATATGTAGAAATTGAAAAAAATTTAATACACGCAACAATAAAATACCCAATTAACAGAGTACAGATCAAGCTATGCACCGTCCCCGCAGGGTGGGCCTCAAAGCAGCTAGAAAACGTGGCCTTGGGAGTCCTACCTAAAAGGATATTAATTGGAATGCAGGATCACGCATCGACGAATGGAAAATATAAAAAGAGCGCCTTTGAATTCGAGAATTTCGGCCTTAAAAACATAACTCTATACGTAAATGGCGTTGCATTGGGCGGGACTATGGTTACAAACTACTCATCAGACGTGGTGTTCCCGCTCTGCGCGAGAGCTTATAGTAATCTGGCCTATATTGCCAGTGGCTGTGACGAGCTTGGGATTTGCGTAACGCAGAAAGAACTTGTCGAAGAATTTAACCTTTACCCATTTGATAATACCCCTTACTTATCTGCTGGTGTAAATACACATTTAAGTCCAAAACAAAGTGGGAACATCTCAGTCAGATTGGAATTCGCCAACCCTATAGACGCGCCTATTAGTGTACTTGTGTACCTCGAATCAAAAGCTCTAATAGAAATTGACCGCTACGGGAACGTTGTCACAGACTTTTAAACTGGACGCGAATACACTCCAGAGAGTAATGAAAAGTGACCGAATCACACGCTCCAAATTTATCGGTGTCTTTGCGAAGAATGAAGCATTAAAATTGCCAACTACGAGAGTTTGGTGTGATCTTATTGTCAACACCGACTTTGTTGGTAATGTGGGAATTCATTGGTTCGCAATCTATTTTAAAATTAGGGAAAGAATGTACTATTTTGATTCACTCGGCACTCAACCCTGGAGTGACCCTGTGGTTGTATAATTTATCGAACAGCTGCATGTCCTTGAAATTGTCTGGAATCCTTTCCGTTTCCAAGGATATTTTAGTAATACTTGTGGCCTGTATTGCCTTTCATTTCTCCGGCACATGTCACGTGGGAAGGGATTTATAATTTTTTTAAATTATTCGATTTGTGCGACACTGAGAAGAATGATGAAATGTATGCAGACAGATAAAAAAAAAGCTTCTCATTTGTACGCATTCGTTGTATTGTGTAAAGTTTTACGTGTGTGTATATATTTGTAACTGTATTGTGTAAAGTTTTACGTGTATATATATATATATATATATATATATATATATATATATATATAAAATTAAACTGTAAAATGTCTCCATTAATGTTAGTCTTATTTAACGGACGCTAGTTCTGTTAGCCGAATTGTACTAAAACATGCTTTCTACCATTTAATAAATTGAATGAAAATACAATGTGTTTTGTTCTTAACCACAAAAAGAAAACTTACATTAGTTCCTGATTGCCCTGGCATTCGTTGGACCGGATGTGAGCCAACACTTCGACTTCGGTATTCAGGTCACTGGGCTGGTTGCGCGGTAAAACCTCCAAATCGTCGTTATTTATTTCTCTTTCATCAAAACTATCGCGAAAAGTAGCTATAACACGATCAAGCTCCGCATCGGTCCTTAAGGGAGAAATTAACATGATTAGTCCAATACTCAATCTTTTCACAGAATGTACAATAATTTAAAAACAAGTTCAAACTAGCTTAAATCAGTTCAATCGGATTTGCCTCTTTACTTGCGTTACTTTATACACTCTCTGTTTATATTACCGTATATATTAACCGTTAACCACAAAAACACGTCCCCTTAGATTCAATACAATTGTCTGGAGTTAGCTAGGTTAGGTTATATTATGCCCGGTTAGGTTACGCTAGGCTAGGCTATATTATGACCGGTTAGGTTACGCTAGGTTAGGCTATATTATAACCGGTTAGGCTACGCTAGGTTAGGTTATATTATACCGGGTAAGGCTATGCTAAATTAGGTTATATTACGCCCGTAGCGACCCCGGTTGTTAACATATATATATATATATATATATATATAATATATATATACATATATATATATATATATATATATATATATATATATATATATACGCCCAGCAAATTATAATCACAAAGCAGATATCCTTTCACTTCGTTTAATTACGAATTTTATAAATTAACTAACACTTGCACTGAATGATACGATGTATATAGCTAGAGAATAAATCACAAATTAATTATTACGTAATTACTCGCATTTCAAATGATGTTTCAGCTGGTTCTTTCTCCTGTCACAAATTTCTGCGACGTTTCGTGTGGAGAGAAGTTCATTCTGGTCTGCCGCTGCGCAAAGGTGGAGTGCAGACTCTTCGTAGAAATCCCCGTCTTCACACACTTGTGGGGAGATGTAAAACTCTTGTGAATGACTCATGACGAGATATTTCTGAAACTACTGGGCGAAAAATGCAGCTGCTGTGGATTCCATATGAAAATGCTCCCTTTTATATACGGGGCATAATTGTAAACACCCACAATATCAGAATCACGAGTTTCCTATTGGTCGTCGGTGAAATTTGGCTGGAGCTTAACGTGTGAGTGCATATTGCCCGTTCCATAGATATTTTCCAGAACCGTGGAGAGATAGAGAGAGAAAGAGATGGAGAGAGAGGGAGAGAGAAAGAGAGAGAGAGAGAGAAAGAGATGGAGAGAGAGAGAGAGATGGAGAGAGATGGGGAGAGAGATAGAGACGCCTTAAAACTGGAAAATAGTTTGAAAAATTAAATGACCGTGACGGCGAGATCGACTGTCCTATATACTTCAGTTTTATGGCGTTACCTGTATCACTGTCGGGGTAATCAGAAAAGGAAGTATGAAGGATCTTAATGACAATCGAAAATAAATTTGGATTTCGGGGACAATTCTCATAGGTTTAAAGTGAGAGATAGAGATGCCTTAAAACTGGAAAATAATTTTGAAAAATGAACTGGCCGTGACGGCGAGGGCAGCCTTACCATAAACGTCCGAGTTTAAACTTTATGATGTCCACAGATCGCGTGTGATAAATATCCATTTATTGCCTCAACTGTTAAAACAATTTTTAAAAAATTAACAGAGATGGGTGTGGCATGCGACGCATTAACCCCAAAGTTTATGACGTTCAGATAATAGAAATAAAATTCCATCGAAGAGAAGATCCAAGTTTATTTATTGAAATTTAAAAAATCGATATTATCTATCGCTTACCGCCATCCAAGCGCCATATTATAACTCCGCTGTTAGAATAAGGTGTTTCTTTTAATTTTTTTTTATGAATAAATCTTTAGTATATATATATATATATATATATATATAATATATATATATATATCTATATATATATATATATACACAATGTGTGAATTATTGTTTTTTATTTTCAATATATTTAATTATTTAATATAACTGTGTGTGTGTATATATATATATACTTATCCTGCACTAATATGTTGATGATTATACTCCGTCGTTTTGTATATTATTTTATGATTATATATATATATATATATTCCTCGTTCGTATTTCTTATATTATTATTATTTTTTATTGCATATATTCCTCGTTTGTATAGGAATGTATATTTGTTTTCTATATATTTCGTGAAATGATACCAATAATCCGTCTAAATAAACAGAATGATGTGACAGTGTTTTATTTTATTCTTTTGGTTCTATATATAAACGATATTATTATTTAATTATATATATACCAAATGGTTGCCTTCAAAGCAGACTGACGGATGTATGTACGTGTGTTGTGTGTACATCTTGTGTTGGCTTTAAAGTTAAACCCAAGAAATAAATAAAACCAATTATCAAAAGCTTCATAAAATTCTTAATCAAATTGAAGTTTAAATTGGGACAAAATATTCTGGTTTAAATTAGAATACATTATTATTATTATCATTATTATTATTACTATTATTATTATTACTGTTGAAAATTTTCTTTCGCGTAATAATATGGGAGTCTATGTGCGTTTGTGTGCGCTTCTTGGATATCCAAACGTTGTGTGTAAACGGGTGATGACGGATGGAGTTGGCGAGCTATGAGCGTGCATATATTTGTGTGTGTGTGATAATAGGGGCTTTATGGGCGTATAGTCGGGAGTGTACGTGCGTTTGTTTGCGTTTCTTGGCTGTCCAAACGTTGTATACACTGTGCCAACTCGCAACTGTACATATATAGACTTTCCTTTGGCTAACCCTTCGTTAGCTTCCGCCCGAATTGTTCATTCTGACGAAGGTCAAGCTTTACACTCCACCTTAGACCTACAGTTTAACGGAGAATCCTGTAGCCCAGCGTCTTAACCACTAGGATACCAAGGGTTCCCATTTATCTACCAGCCATTTGTGTGGAAGGATGTTTACACTCCACTTAGACCTACAGCTTAACCCGGACCACCAGCAGCCCAGCATCTTAATCACTAGGATACCCAGGGTTTCCATTTATCTACCATCCATTTGTGTGGAAGGATTGCTGCGCGCCGTTGGCGTCACCGGGACTCGAACCCGTTGCATATAATCGAGCATATAGTTATGTGTGTAATAATAGGGGCTTTGTGGGCGTATAGTCGGGGATGTACGTGCGTTTGTGTGCGTTTCTTGGCTGTCCAAACGTTGTATACACTGTGCCAACTGGCTGATAATGCCTGGAGGCACTGGCTTCTACGCCAACTGGCGGATTAGGATCTTATAAGACAGCGGGCGCTCGGGTGAAGTCTCAATATGCGCTTGGCAGGAGCCAAGCGAACACTCCTCTTTCTTTCTCCTTTCTCTCTTAAGTAGGTATACCTCTTTGGGGGGTGAGGTCAGGGCCGTTTCTAGCCATTAGGGGGCTCTAAGCAGTATACCCATTTGAGGCCCCACCCCTCCATCCACCAACTCACGCCTTACTACATCACCTCAGCACACACATACAAAAAATGGCTGTGTTAATAAAAAACAATTATGAAACAATTTTAATGAAATATTTATGTCCAAAACAACAAATATGTACTTTCGAAGACAAACAGAAAAAATACTCTTCATGAAATTCCTGAAAATTAGCTTATACATTATTTAGAATAAATGACAGAACTATGTATAAAAAATAATGCAATTATCAACTACCAAACAATTACTAACTCTACGATACAATCGTGTAATAGCTAACAGTTATACAGAACAGTTTGTATCTCCAAAATTTTTGCCTCCTAGATTTTTTCTGGCCGAAATCATCAATAACATCATCATATGAAATCTCCCTGCCAACGTCCTGGTTGATGCTTATGATGCCGAGGCCACTGAGGCGATCCTGCCCCATTGATGATCTGAGGTAGTTCTTGATTAGCTTCATCTTAGAGAAGCTCCTCTCGGCTGACGCTACTGTCACAGGTAGAGTGCAGGCAATTCTTAGTGCAACCCAGAGATTGGGGTATAGTTCCTCCAGTTGCTTCTGATGAATGAAGGAGAGAAGCTCCAATGCAGTCATGTTGTGTGAAGGTAAAGTCGGCAAGTTCTTAATTTCGAGGGCCAGTTCTCTTCCATCAATGTCAGAGTCAGCTCCAGAGCTCAGTATCTTAGAGAGCTTTTCACACTTTCAGGACAAGTCTTCCTTGTTCATTGTGGTGAAGTTTAGGAGAACCCCAAATATGTCCCTCACATCATCTAATGTTTAGAATCTCATTTATTGACCCGATGGCACAATCCACCACCACATTGAAAAATTTGACTTCCAGCCTCTTTAAGGCTTCTGTAAATGGTTCGCCAGGAGCTTCGTAAGCAAAGTACTTTTTTTTGGATCTGACCCTCTTCTCCTTCAGCACAGCCTCCACACTCATTTCCTCACATATGTCCCTAGCTACGACTTGTGCTGCAACAAAACCTGTGTTTCTGTAGCTGGTGAGTGAGTCTTTTGTTTTTGTGAGGAGGTTGACTGCGACATTAAACTGCATTGTAGGAGACTGCAGAAGTTTGCTCACATGGTTAACTGCATGAAGAATGTCATACCATACTACTGTGCAAATCTGAAAGAGATAAGACCCTACCTCCTCTGCAAGTGCTTGTGCTTCAGTCCTGGCTATGGCATCTGTGGCATTGTTTCTGACTTCCAACAGGGCCTCTCTGATGTTGTGGCTCTGGTATCGCACAGCCTCAATGCTCTTAGGCCGGCTCTCCCACCTGGTTTCACTCCAAGACTTGAGTGTTATGTTCACGTGCTTCTTTAGGATTGTCCATCTGTGTGTAGCTGCTGCAAAAAGGTTGTACAATTTTTGTACGTTGCCAAAGAAGCAGATGGCATGTGTGGAAGCTTTAGCTGCATCATCCACTACAAGATTCAGAGTGTGAGCCCCACATGGAACATAGAGTGCACGACAGTTCTTTTCTAATAACCTTGCTTGAACACCTTTGTTCTTGCCCTTCATGTTCGCTGCGTTGTCATATGACTGTCCTCTGCAGTCATCAAAGTGAATATTCAGTTCATCTAGTCTCTTCAGAATCAGAACTGATAAACCCAGGCCTGTACTTTCTGAAGCCTCAAGAAAGCGCAAAAAATATTCTTTTATTTCTGGTACTTCACCCATTTTAACAGTTCTGATAATAATCGACATATGTTCTTGGTGGCTTATGTCTGGAGTGCAGTCTAAAATGAGAGTAATATTTAGCCTGTTTTATTTCTGCAACAATGGCATCCAAGATCTTCCCACTAATGGACCCAATGAGCTCATTTTGAATGATGTTTCCTAAGTAACTTGAATGACTATATTGGCCACTTTCGACTCTGCTGATGTGTTGTTTCATCACTGGATCAAATTTGGCAAGCAGCTCAACTTCCTTCAAGAAGTTGCATTGTCTCGATTGTACAATGTAGAGGAAGACCCCTTGAAAGCAAAGTTTCTCTCTGCCAGTGATTGGATTATACTTACAAGACGTGTGAGAACATCTCGCCAGCGTCTTCGCTCTACCTCTATTAATGACATTTCAGTTTGGTCAATGGTCCCCCCAGTTTTTAGCCGCAGTTCCAGATCCTTCCATGTTGCCATGTTATCTGCATGTTCTGAACTATTTGCATGGCCTCTCAGAAGCGAACCAACGTTTATCCAGTCTGAAAGTCCATCCGTAATTAGTTTGTACGACTTCCTTGAAAACAATTTGCAGCAGAAGCAATAAAGAGCATCATTCCTTCTAGAGTACATCAGCCAGCTTCGCTTTATTTTTTCCCCATTAATTAATGTTCAGTACATGTAATGGTGATGAACGCTTCTACCGTCCTCTCTTTTAGGGAATGTGAAATCTGGACTGATTTGAAATGGTCCTCGAGACACCAGATCTGTCTTCAAGGCATCTGACAGGACAACTGGCCAGTCATACGGATCAAGCGGTGGAGCAGATCTTGGTTCTTGTTGCTCGGTAAAAATGCCTGTGTGTGATGTTTGAAGCTGAACAGAAGATGGGCCACTTGTTGATTCATCAGGCTCTACTTCTACTGGTGTTTGAGGTTGCATAGAGCAGGGCTTCTCAAACTTTTTTCACTTGCGACCCCTTTGGATCAGACAAATTTTTTCGCGACCCTTCACTCAATGTCATAAAAGCAATAGGTACTAACACTGTATATTTATGAAAAAAATAATATTTTCAAATGTTTCTGCGACCCCCAATAATATTTACGCGACCCCTAGTTTGAGAAGCGTGGGCATAGAGGATGGTCCTGCTGTTGGCTCATGATGCTCATCAGGCTTTGCTGAGGATGATTTTCCAAATATTTCAGTAGTGCTCCTGAGAAGAACATAACATTACATATTCTGTTAATTTTTGCTAAAACACTCTTTCTTATATTGTTTGATAATTAATTGATCTGTGTGAACAGAATTTGAGGTGATGTGATCCATTAAATTTCACATTTCGAAATATTATAAATATTACAGAGACTAGCTTACTCTACACGATTCCTGAGCACTTGCCCAGCTTGATGGTCTACCTAACCTAGTTGCCTGAACTGTAATCATAAGAATATACAAGTGGCACATCTCACCTGTGCTACTGGAAAGCTTCTCCTCTCTTTTCTTCTTTTTCCGTTTTTTAGCTCCTGATGGATAATGTCGTTTCATTTTCCAAGATGCACGAAGTCACATCTAGTTAACCACAACTAATCTGCTAAATAATAATAATCATGATAATAATGATGATGATAATAATAATAATAATAATAATAATAATAATAATAGTTATAATTGTAACGTTAATCAAATACATTCAAATAATCAAACCATTTAGGTTTTAACCAACAAAATTCACATTATCTGAAAAAGATGAGAAAAGAATTAATAAACTTGAAAACATAACGAAAATAATCCTAGGTTTTAAAGTGTTACAAAATCTCTTAATGATTAGTAAATTACTGAAATAATGTTTTACAATACTAGAAAAATTAAGCATTTAGGAAAGTATAAGCATATAGTAAGAATAAAGTTAAATAATATAGAAATAAGATATCACAATAGTTATTTACACATAACGACCTAAACGTTTCGTTTGTCTCCGTTTTATCACATTTGTCTCATATAAAAACTTTCATTAATACGACAATAATAATAATAATAATAATAATAATAATAATAATAATAAGGATAATAATAATAATAATAACAATAATATTAATAATAACTTCAGTTATATTCCTATTCTTGCCCACTGAGCTATGACCTGGGAGCCTGTCTAGGGGCCCCCTAGTAGCAGCGGGGCCCTAAGCGGAAAGGCCCTGGGTGAGGTCATCCACCGTCTACCCCAAAGAGGTTAGGTGGACTTCCTCAGCTTGCTCAGGGAGTTCCCCTCCCTACTTTTTTGTTTTTTGGCACCCTGGGGTTGGCACTGGTAGGTTTTGCAACAAGGGGGAGGGGGTTGGCACTGGCACTCATTGCAACATTGCATCATCGCATTGCACGCTAACCTTTTGCGCCCATACTACTCACACTCTTGTTTAGTTATGAACAAAGTCTGAAGCGACAGTCTTTGGTTCATGCTTTACAGTTCGTAATAAGGTTCTTCTCTCACATTCTATCAGGGTTGCTTTACGCCCACTATATTCCTTATTTGATGTACTTTTTTCATTTTCTTCCATGTATTCATAACCTTGACGACTATTCTTCGAGATACAGGGGACAATTATACGACTTTTAATACTGAGATGTCAACCAAACTGGCTACTACTATCATGCCTCTTTCACAGTCAGTGCCATCTTTTCCAATCGTCATATTTTTATTTATTCTACAAGAAGAGGAAATACCAAAGCCAACGCATTTTCTAACATTCAACAGGATTTATTTAACATATCATATCTTTGGGAATTTTCCAGATTAGCTGCAGTTGGATTGCTGTTGGGCCCAATCACTTTTTTCAAAAAATGCCCTTTATAGGTTCTTATTATTTCCCTACCGCTTCGAAGAATAATTAATAAAACAATCATAGGCCTAAATAATAATTATTATTATTATTAAGAAGAATTATTATTGAAGAATTATTAATTATTATTAAATAATTATTAATAAAGAAATATTACCTAAAGCATTATTATTATGAAGCTTGAAATTAATTAAAGACGGCTTGGCATCTCAACGACATCTATCTAGTTTCCATTTGTCCTCAGCCGGTTTTGAAACAGCCAAAAGCGGAATCGAAAACTGCATATAATCGAACAAATGATGAGTTCCTCAATGATAAAACCTATTTTCTATTATATAAAGATCGAATTTTGCATCGATTCTATTTAAAATATGAATTATTAGGAATAGTTAACTTTTAAACTTTTGACATGCAATATTTAAGGTTTCATTGGTTAAAAGGACTAAAATTAAGTGAACGTACTTGAGATAAACAATAAACTTGTTTATTTCACAAACAATAAGGTTCATTTTAGTATGTTTTTGGCGAGAAGCCGATGCACCGATTCTTCTGAAAGGAAGCTGAGATGGAATTTTATGCCATAAGGACGGGAAAATAACGCTCATTTTGCCGTGTCGTGGAAGCTCAATCCATCTTTCAGTGATTTTGTTGTTAAGAAATTCTGTATTTGGTGATCATTACTTATATATTAATATTGCTCTAAAACCTACTATTTATTTACATTTTAGAAGGCACGCACTGCATGCGTTGCAGTTACTAAGGAAACGCCACTGATATACATATATATATATATATATATATATACTCACACGAGTGTCTCATTCAATGCATTTAAACTATTAAAATCAAAGGTATTATTAAAGTGGCTAGTGTCATAGTATTCATTTATAAGTGGTTTAATAATGCTGATGTACACTGTACTCGTATTAACAAATACTGTACCTCGTAGCTCTTTTGGATATTCACTTTTAATCAAATAGAAATGTAGAAATAAACGACTTACGCTTCAATTTAGATTATCGTCACGAGCTCCATCATCTTTTTGTCCCGGCTGAAACTACAGATTACATACTTCCATTACACCAGTACACATTTGAAAACTTGTCGATCGATTTTTACAAACTAGTTGGTGATTCTATATAATTTGAGTGCCCTGATCTAAAAAATATAGTTAGTTTTTCCCTATCACGTATGGTTTTCTTACTACAGGGTGTGTCATAAATCCCCCATTTATCCCCAAATGTGAACCATCTTATCGAGACCAACATTGGATTGCACATGCTAAACCATAAATTTTGTTGTTACAGACTACAGTAACGCTTACATAATAATGTAGGGTAAATATATATAACAACCAGTCCCGTTCCCAGCAAAATACTCTCTCCCCTCCCATCAATGGGTGGTTAACATTTGGGGACAGATGAGGTATTACAACACCCCTTGTAGCACGAAATCTTTAGGTGATAGAGTAAAACCTAATTAAAGCAGAATTAAATAGCTCCTAGCTCTTGGACAAGCATATTGCTTGTTTATGAAAGAATAAAAAAATAACTGAAAGAAACAAAATATATTTACCTTCTTTACTTGCAAACATTTCAGGACTTATTCCAAAGACTTAAGACTACGAAGGTAGATCTGACTAATGACGACTAAACCGGTGCTTCTTTGATGTTTTCTTATGCTGTGCGTTAGGCTGATCTCGTTGCAGACACCAGCAGTAATCCGCCATCATATTTGTATGCCATCTTCCTTGATATCTTCTTTCCATGGTTTTGATGTCCTGGTGAAATCGTTCCCTTTGCTCCTCACTGACATCTCCGAGATTTTCGGGAAAACGGTCAGGATGCGAAAATAAGAAGTGAACTTTGAGGCTCATGTTGCAGCCTAAGGCGCAAAACTTTTTAAGCATATTTTCCACCAGTCTTTCATAATTTTGGCTTTTGTAGTTTCCCAAGAAGTTTTCAACAACATCTTTGAAACCAAGCCATGCTTCTTTTTCTTTATTGGTCATTGTGTTCAGGAAATGATCGTCTGTCAATAACTTTCTAATCTGAGGACCTATAAAAACACCTTCCTTTATTTTCTCGTAGCTAATCTTTGGATATTTTGAACAAATGTACTTGAAACACTCACCTTCTCTATTCAATGCTTTGACATACTGCTTCATCAAGCCTAACTTAATGTGCAAGGGTGGTAGGAGGATTTTATTTGGTTCAACTAGATGTTCATGTAAAATGTTCTTTGATCCTGGGGTAAGATTCTCTCTAGGAGGCCAAGTTTTCCTCTTCCAGTGCTGGTCACGTGCTCGACTATCCCATTCGCAGATGAAACATGGCATCTTAGTGTATCCTGATTGCTGCCCAAGTAACATGCAAAGGACTTTGAAATCCCCACACAATATCCATCTGTGATTTTGATACTGAATTTTTTCCAGAAGCAGTTTCATGTTATCATAGGTCTCTTTTAAATGAGTAGAATGGGCCACTGGGATTGATGCATATTTGTTACCGTTGTGCAGTAACACTCCTTTTAGACTGGTTTTAGAGGAATCTATAAACAACCTCCAGTCACTGGTTTGGTATTCGATGCCTAGCTTGCACACTAATCCTGTGATGTCCTTGCAAAATACCAAGGGACCATCTTCTTCGAAAAAGGGCACGAAGTCTTTCTCACGATTTCTGTACCAAGCGAAGTATGTGTCGGATGCCAATAAATTGTTCTCCTGCAATCTAGACCCCAAAAGTTCTGCAGAGTCCTTAGGCAGATTCAAATCCCTGACTAAGTCATTTAGTTCGGCTTGGGTTAATGGTTTAGGAGGATCTCGGTCAGCTGTTGGCTGTTCATAAACATCATCATTGTCTGGATTTGGAGCTGAATCAGAATCTGAATTGTATTGATCTAGACTCTCGGGTGGGCGGGGAATAGGAACTTCTGGACCATGGGGTACCGGCCTTATTGCAGATGGAAGACTTGAGTATTGAAGGCTCTCTTTATTCTTTGCATTATAACCTTTAACATTGCAAGAACAGAAGTAGCAGTCGTCGGTATGGTTTCTAGGCTCGCGCCATACCATAGGGATCCCAAATGGCAAACTTTTCTTTTTACCTTTGCTCCAATTCCTTAGTGCCGCAACACACGTAAGACAAAACTTGTGTGGAGCCCAACTTTTGTCTTGATCTAATTTAATTCCAAAATAAGCATGATAAGCTCTCTTAATGAAGGTCGTTACATTTGTCCTTTGTTTTCCAACAACATACCGACCACAAATATGTATAACAAAATATGTCTGGACTATGGGTACATCCTCTAGAAGCCATTATTAAAATTTTAGACGTAATGTTAGAATTATCTATCTGAAAAATATGAAAAAATGAAATTAATTAAAGATAAAAAAGGTAAAAAATTACAAAACGCCCCAAAATTGTTTTGCTAATAACTTTAAAACTGTGGGTGATAGAAAAAAACTGGTAGCATTTTTTAATGCAGCGCAGCGAACTGCTTCAGAATCACAACTCAAAATAAAGAAATCGATTTTCATGCAGACCGGTGTTATTATTGTAATACAGTTCCGAATAAAAGTTTGACTAGAAAAATAAAGTTTATTAAAAAGTATAAAAATTACTGATTGGGTAAAATTCTGTTCTTCTTTTGGATATTTTATTCTGTTTGGTCACAGTAATGAAATTTCAAAAACAAAACCCAGTTATTACTAAGTAGTAATTTGTTTTTATGTTTTTAGATGGACCTTTTGCCGAAACTGTACATTCTACGTTAAGAAAAGACTTGAGCTGAGTTCAAATATATTTTTATATGTATTCCCATATATTTAAAATTAAAATCAATGCACCATGTTGTATCAATAAAGATTCTCTTGTTTGTCTGAAATATACAGGGTGTCCCAGAAGTGTGGACTCATAGGGAAAATGAACATTATATTTTTAAAGTGAAACAAACACATTTCTAATGTCAGTTTTACATATTTCAGGAAAGAAAATACCCTGATGGCTCAGTATACCAATCAAGGGAAGGTGGAGCTGGTATTGCTACATGTTTCCGGAAAAAACCAGAGGGACGCATGTTCGTGAAATAACTGACATGTCTCCCTCTGGCTTTTTCCGGAAACATGTGGCAATACCACTTCCACTTTCTCTTGATTGGTATACTGAGCCATCAGGGTATTTTCTTTCCTGAAATATGTAAAACTGACATTAGAAATGTGTTTATTTCACTTTAAAAATATAATGTCTATTTTCCCTATGATTCCAGACTTCTGGGACACCCTGTATATCGATGGTTATATTCAAATACTTCATACGTGCCAATTCATCCACTTTTTCTGCCACTTTTTTGCTTTAATTCTTGTTGGAAGGTAATCGTACAGAAAATTATATTCTATTTCTGTTTCTTTCCCATCGTAACACTTAGGTTTCAAACGTTCGTAAACGTTTCACACATTAGACAGTGGCCACATTTTTCTTCAGTAAAATTGTGGTTTTGCTACTTCCGAGGTTTTGGAATATCACGATCGATATATTTACTAAAAATTTTATTTATATTTAAATATTAGAAGAATTAAGGCATTAGAAGTGGTATTAGAACCCAAAGACTGAGACAGGACGTATTCCAGATAAACTTTAGGGTTAGGTTGCGAAGCCATATTTACCATCCTATATGTGTATATATAGTAGATATAAGACGAAACCATCTATACATCAAATTTGAAGTTTTGGATTTAATTTAGAGACCTGTTTCAAGGTTTAAGAATCAACAAAAAAAAAAAGAATTGCATAACATGGCACATATTGAATAAAATTTCCACGTTAAAAATATTACAGCAACAATAAAATTAAATTATATCGTCCAGCCCTTAATAAATTCTCTCTCTCTCTCTCTCTCTCTCTCTCTCTCTCTCTCTCTCTCTTTCTCTCTCTCTCTCTCACACACATATACACACACACACACACACACACACACACAAATTACATCGACACTTTTTTGTTTATACTTTTTGGGCCTAATGTTCTAAGTCCTTATAAATCAATGTTGATGCATTATTAAGGGCCAGTTTTTGGTTCGTTTTAACCACAATGAATTAGTCATTACTTGTAATTCTCTTACAATTACTCAATTCAAGCACGAAAATGATTAATCACTTTTAATTTTACGAGCGACTCACCTCCATATTTTTTTTGTTTCAAGTGAAAAAATATTAGCGTGTTTTCAGGATATATATATATATATATATATATATATATATATATATATATATATATATATATATATATATAAATGAAAATGTTTATTGGTAGACTATAGTCCATATGACAAATATTATTAATACTCGTACAATGACAATTCACATACTGAGGATAGAAATATATACAATTGATTAGAAATAATACAGCAATGTCGAGGTTAAGTAGAGCTACAGACACACGTTTTCGTACCAAGAATTCCAAAGCTTAGAGGACAAACGGCAGGACTCATGGATAGCTTGCGTAATCGGGTTGGTTGATTTTTTAATTCCTTGCATTAGACTGTATTGAGCACGTCTTGTTACCTCCGGGAAGCTCGGGACATTGCGGGTAGCAAACATTTGCGAAGCTCAGCATCTCGGGGGTAATTTATGTAAGAGTCTAAATAACCTGTTGTACAGCAAATTTAGGGTTCTGTCAGAACCTTTTTTATAATTCACCCAGAGTTGCTGTCTGTATATATTACTGCAGAAAGTACGAAAGAGAGTGTCTTTAGCTTCCCTTGTACAGAACCGAAAGTTCCTTATAGTCATATTCGCTTTAGTACAAAGGCTTCGAGATTGTTTTCTTATATCTGAGTCATCATCACTGAAGGAGCTGGTGATTGTTTGACCCAAATACTTAAACTCTTCTACTTCTTCAATTACTTCACCTCTCATTTTAAATCTAACATCAGCTGGTGGATTACAGCTTTTAGGATGAAATTGCATAACCTTAATTTTTGTAACGTTAAAAAGAATATCATGTTTCTGCAAATACACTTCGCAGACTTTTAGTAGCCGATCCAGACCTTTAACAGAGGGACTTATTAACACCATATCATCGGCATAAACTAAATTATTTATCCTTGTGTTATCTCTACAACATCCAACTGTTGCCTCATTAAATGAAGTAATTAATTCGTCAATATACAAATTAAACAGCATAGGAGAGAGCAAGGAGCCTTGTCTCACTCCGCAAGAGGAGCCAAAACATTTGGATAGCACATTGCCCCACCTAACGGTAGAGGATTGGTAGGAATAGCAAAATTTAAAAAAAATTTACTATGTACATGGGAACCTTCCTGACTTCTAGTTTTTTAAATAAAATATTGTGGTTCGCTCTATCATATGCCTTACTTATATCTAGGAAACAGCTATAAATAGTTGAATTACTGTCAATGTATTTAGTAATTGTTTCTTTAAGTACATAGATACACAAGTCAGTTGAGTGGGACCTTTTAAAACCAAACTGATTAGATGTCCATAGGTAATCATTTAATCGGAGTAACAAGAGTTTTTCTAGTAACTTCGAGAAGCAGGAAGCGACAGCAATAGGCCT
Organism: Bathynomus jamesi; assembly: GCA_023014485.1. Classification (NCBI taxonomy): domain Eukaryota; kingdom Metazoa; phylum Arthropoda; class Malacostraca; order Isopoda; family Cirolanidae; genus Bathynomus; species Bathynomus jamesi. The sequence goes on along the minus strand of JAJOZX010000241.1, from coordinate 198,555 downwards.
GTGATTATTGCAGGACAGAATGTCTCCATACTTATTTTTGACCAGGGACAAGATGAACTCTGCATGGATATAGCTATGAGCAAGCATGACTGATAAGAGCAATGATATATGCAGTCATACCATGTCATTGGCATACTTTAAGTGCTCATTCGATAAGTCATCTACTCCTGACGCAGCACCAGTCTTTAACTCTTTAATTAACCTTTTTACTTGAGGAACTTATATATATATATATATATATATATATATATATATATATATATATATATATATATATATATATATATATAGGCGGTATATGAAATTTTAATTATCTGAATTACACTTGTACTCGATGATGATGGAACGGGTATATAGTGTGTGTGTATATATATATAGCAATTTCGAAACGTTTGCGTAAAGTGAAATAATAAAAGAAATGTGAGGTCAAATTTGCTCCTTCGTTATTAATTGAGATAGAAACATTTCACCTCACCTTCCTTTCGGTTTCCAAATAACAGTCATTATATAAAGTTGTATATAGAATTTTTCCTTTATATAAGGTGTTTCTACGAAGTTGATAAAGATATTTAGAAAAGATTTTTCACCATAATTTATATATGTTAAAATGTACACCATTATGTGAAATTTGCTCATAGAAAATATAAGACATTTTATATATACAAATTTAGACATTCTTTCACTTGGTGTTTTGAGGTTTTTTTACCTCCTTTGCAACGGCAAAGGTCACGTGATGGAGGAAATTATTTCACATTCAATGTCATTCTCATTCGCGGTCCGCAAGTGAGAATGCATAAAATGAGAATTTCACATTTGAGAAAGAGTTTATTTTATTCAGAAAAAATGTCACCCCCATTTGCAGTGACAGTGACTAATATTTCTTAACCTAACCTAACTAAACTTACCTAACCCTACCTAACGTTAGCCTAACCTAAGCTAACCCGAAGTGGAAAAGCCTTGGATGAAAATGAGGATTAGTCCGAGCGAGAACCATTGAGTTTTTTGTTCTACAGATCTACAGAAGCTAAAGCTAACAAAGCCCCTGAGATCCATTCTAAGGTTAGCCCTTGAGAAAGAAGAGAGTAGGGGGTTAAAAGAAGAGAATAAGGGGTTAAGTAAGTAGCAAAACCTATCACTCGTGGGTTAACATTTATTCAGAAAAAGAGAGAGAAAGACTTACCATCATCATCCGCCTGCCACTGCCGACAAGTCGGAAAAATAGTCAAAGAGAATAGGAAAGGGGTGAAAGATGAAAAGAAGTAAAATAAGAATGCTTACAAACCATGCAAACACAGTCTTAACTCAAACACTGTCACACCATACAAACGACAGACATGCAAGTAAAGAGAGGATAAAAAAAGAACAAAAAAAAGTATGAAGAGTATAACAAAAAGTGGATTAGTTTATGCTACGAGCTACATCAAGTTCGTGTTAGTCTAATTTTTTTTAATATAATTTTATTGCTGGATATATAATTTTACCTTGATTTAGAATATTTATAAACATTTGTGACTAAAATTAGGCAATTTTGACATGCTGATTCCAAATCTGATGAGTGTCAAAGGTAAAACCTTAAACATTTCTATAGAAATGAGAAAAACCAATGTGGTCGCAAGAGGATTAATACTACTTGATAGCATTGATGGGTTAGTCCAACTTGTGGCTGACAACTTTGATACCCAGATCTCTTAAAATGAACAAAAGTCAACCCATAGTTTAGCTTGCCAAAATCCAATGAAGGATGTAACAAAGGAGGACAATAGTGACGCTGAAAATATCATATAAAATTGCTACAATAAGAACAAAAGGGATGCGCACTCTAAAACCTGTTCGCTGCGTGTACCGAAGATCCGAGCGGAAGAAAGGACTAAGCGTACTCTGGGTATAAAGTATATATACACATTTCATCAATGTACTCGGTAGACCGAAAGGACATTGAGAGAACACTGAAAGGTTTTCTTTATTCTTTCGAAGTTTACTCTTTGTATTTTCCACTTAGTTTCAGATGACATCGCTTGTCAAGAAAGTATTCGTTAATATTATAGAAAGTCTGTAGTCACACAGCGGACAATTTTTAGAGTGCATATAACTAACAAGTGCAACTATACTAAAGAATTCAATGCAGTTTATATATAAATAACATGTTTTGTGCTTTTACTACATAAATAAAATTGCTGCGAGTTTCAAACTTATAGATCATGTTTACGTATTCGTTTTATATTTCTTTCATTAAATTTCTTGACTCCAAAACTTATTAGTAAACAAAATCGTATTCATGTTTGAAATAAAAGCCGAGTTACAGCCGTACAATGGTTTATTTTCAGCCAGCTTGGATTTTTTTCCATTTCTACAAGAATGCTCAACTCTTCACGTCTGGCACTCATCAAATTCAAATTCAGCACACAAAAATAGTGTAAAATCCATTACAAAAATTATATATATATATATATATATATATATATCAGGGTGGTCCATAACTATATAGGGGAAATTTTTTTTAATATTTCCTAGCTCCCACCCATTGAAGGTGTGAGACACTGTGAGAAAATGTTGCAGGTAAATTTTCGTTTCGGTCAGTTCATATTTAGGGGTCGCTCACGAGTTTCAAAATTTATCCTTCTATCACTGTAATAGGTATTATATGGTATGCACTACAGCTCACCGCCTCTGGGTCCCCCCATCCACAAGCTGATGGATGAGTACTATCCGTTCTACGACGGGGTATCATGGTTGTCAACCACTCATTGTCGCCCAGTCAAAGAGCTATTTCTGGCATCCGGAAACTTCCGGCGGTGCTCCGACACTACTTGCAGCAGATACTGCAGCTACTCCTCATCTTTGGTGTGGCGGCAGCTGTACTGTTGGACGAGGGCCACAGCTCGCTCGACGTGGTCATTCACCACCCTTAGGTTTTCCACAACCCTAAGCGCCGCCTGAAACTCCCCCATTTTTTTCCCATTCATCCGGATCTTTGTTCAAGAAACCTGCAGACAATTGCAGTCGTTCGAAGAACCTCATCGAATTCTTCGTCACAAGGCTCTCCAAAGACGAACTGAGAGACGGGTTGACACGCTTTGGAATCTGCTCTCCACCCTCTTTCTTGTATAGGGCTGCGACCATCCGACGTTTCGTTGCAGCTGGAACATCGGCATCGAAGAAGGCCAATGGAATCATTTCCTCAGAAAGGTACCAACGCTGTCCTGCCACCTTCTGACTGGCTGCTTTGGAGATCTTCTGCTGTGGATACGACCTCAATGATTCCAAGAGGCAAAGGTCCTGGGCTGGAGCGGAAGCGGCCATCGGAGCAGTGAACCATACCTTCAGGTAGACTATCATAGCGAAGATGCTCATGCCTTGCAAGCATGTTTTCTCTTTCGGTATGAGATGTTGCAGTTGCTCCCGGAACATCCACATCTTCATAGAATACAGGACCTTGCACATCCATCAAGCGTGATGCATCGCACCTGGACGCTATCTCGAATCGGCGATTCAAGATTTCCACCAAGGAAGACAATGGCTAGTTCCAAAAATTCCTTGTAATCGTCTTGGTACGTTTCGCGCTGGATTTGGTCTTTGGTGAACTTCAAAAGTTCTTCTCTGACTGGTAATAGGGATGGACCAACAGTGGGTTCGTCGACACCTGTTTGGAACTTGCTTTTGTCGGTGTAGTTCCACTGTTGCTGGAATCTCTTGAATAACAGAACTTTAGGACCAGAAATTGGGTCATGACACGCCGTGAACGCGGCGGCGACAACTAGTTCCATGATATGATGCCTGCATGCAAAGTAGAGCAGCTCTTTATGCAACTTCTAGTCTAGGAGTAAACAACATCCTGAGTGACGGCCAGTGTTAGCAGCGGCAGTGTCGAAACACATCGCTACCACTCTTTCACTTAGTCCCCGAAGTTGCAAGAGATCGAACACCGCTTGTGCCTGCTGTTGTCCACTTCCCGAAGCTATTTTTGGGGCTCCCAAGAGCTGGCAGTTGCCATCTGAGGTGGACACTAAGACGGGAAGCCGGTCCACCTGTTCGTTGTTGGTAAGGTCTAGCAGAAGCTTTCCGTCCCAGTAAACCACCACTAGTCCGGAATAGAATCCTTTCTGGACTGATTCAGCCTGCTACCTGCGATGATGCTCTCGGCTGCGCTTCACAGAGGATCGGCTGAGAGTCAGTTCCTCGAGGTTTTGGCCAAGGCTGCGAGCTGTTTCCTATACAATGTCAAGCGCCATCCTGTCACTCACCCCCGTCCTGTCCAAGGCTGAAGATAATTCTAAGTTCAAAATATTCTTGGTCTGGCGTGTTCTTTTTTATGGGGGGGAGAAGGACAACCTCCAGTGGCTCCCTCAAGAAACTCGTCATCGGCAGAGCTTGAAGAAACAAGTTCAGCTGTTTGGGATGTCGAGGCTTGCTCTTCGACTGCTTTCCTCTTTCGGTCGTCTTCCTCTGCTTTCCGCTTTGCAACCTTCTGCTCCTTCTCCGCCAATTTTTTGTCGACGGAACCCATTTCACTACGCCGACCGGGCTCTCTTTGAGCGAGAAGGAAGTCGCGATCTTCTTGAAACTGGATCATCTGAAGAGCGTTTCCATGTGTAATGTCGAACAACTGTTCAGCTTGCTTTTGAAAGACGTCTCGTTTTGGACTTGGTTTGGATTTCGCCTTCCCTTGTTCTTTTTCAAAGCCTACCACTCTTTGAACAAGACCAAAAGCTTCTCAAAACAGTGGTCCTTCCGGCGTGTTGGTATGAGGGCTCTTTCCCAAAATGAGAAAACTTCCTCCAGCACTTCTTCGGCGCTTTGTTTGGTGTCTTTCTTATTCACAACATGATGATGCAAAAAACACCTAGGACCTGGCCATTTGAAGGCAGTTTACTGCCTAAAATCTTTTGGTCCGGTTTGTCCAACAAGTAAAAACCATGTGTTTTTGACATGACCGTCACCGTAAGTAAATGTAACCAATATAAACCAATGTATGGTATACCAATATCTATTAAAATCTATTTCATATAGCTATATTTAACACTCCAACGTGTGAGAGAACAGAAAACGGCATTAATTAGCACCTGTAATAGTTCATAGTAATGAGTGACTCAGAGAAGAACATATAACCCCATGAGCGACCACTAATTATGCACCGATGTGAGTGAAATTTTTCACAATTTATTTTCTGCTACAGAATAGGCGGGTGGGAGCTGGAAAAAATTGGTCACCCTAATATATAGTGCATATATAATTTTTGTAATGGATTCTACACTGTTTTACTGTTTTTGTGTGCTGAATTTGAATTTGAATAGTGCAAGATGTGAAGAGTTGAGCATTCTTGTAGAAATGAAAAAAATTCCAAGATGGCTGAAAATAAACCATTGTACGGCTATAATTCAGCTATAACCATTGTACGGCTATAATTCAGCTATAACCATTGTACGGCTGTAACATGCACGTCATGTGATGCATGTTGTAGTGTGACTCAGTCTGTGTCCAAACACGGTTACCGCTTGTTGATATCGTATTTCGTTCTCTCGATATTTACTGTTTTGTGAAGTCATTGTGTGTGTTTTGTCGCATTTTGTGCATCTGAATAATGAAGAACAACGTGTGTGCATAAAATTTTGCGTTAAACTGGGCAAGACTGCTTTTGAAACCCATGCCATGCTGAACACAGCATTTGCCAATGACGCCTTAAGTCGGACAACCACTTTTGAGTGGCCTTTAAGGAAGTCCGAACGTCGACGGAGGACGATACAAGTGTGGGACGACCTTCCACTTCAAGAACTGATGACGCTGTTGCTTGTGTTCATGAAATAATTCGAGGGAACCGTAGACTGACAGTCAGGGAAGTCGCAGACGAAATGAACATTTCAATAGGATCATGCCACACGATACTCAGAATGAATTTGGGGATGCGTCGTGCGTCAGTCAAATTTGTGCCACGCCTCTTGACTGCCGAGCAGAAAGAGCAACGTGCCAATCTTGATGAAAATTTTCTCAGAAACATTGTTACGGGTGACGGGACGTGGGTGTACGGGTATGACGTTGAAATAAAACAGCAGTCATCGCAATGGAAGTGCGCGACGTCCCCGAGACCGTAAAAGCACGGCAAGTCTGATCGAATGTGAAGGCAATGATGGTCGTTTTTTCGATTACTACAGACTCGTTCATTACGAGTTCGTCCCTAGAGGTGAAACCGTTAACTAGCAGTTTTATTTGGAAATACTGAAGCACGTGCGAGAAGCAGTAAGGAGAAAACGGCCTGAAAGTTGGAAAGCAGGAACGTGGATGTTGCACCATGACAATGCGCCCGCACATACAGCGTTGTCAATTCAGCAGTACCTAGCGAAGCACAGCGTCGTAGTCGTTTCCCAGCCCCCGTATTCTCCAGGTCTGTCCCCGGCAGACTTTTTTCTTTTCCCCAAACTTAAATTTACATTGAAAGGTCGAAGATTTCAAAGTGTGGAAGAAATTATTCAAAATGCAACAAACGAACTGAAGGCGGTCAGGAATACGGACTACCACGAATGCTTTCTAAAGTGGAAACGCAGATGGGAGCGATGTATAGCTGCACAAGGAGACAACTTTGAAGGGAACAACATTAATTATATCGTAAATGTTACCAGAAAGTTTTTGTGGGATCAGTCCGGGAACTTTCTGAACACACCTCGTATATACACATGAGTATTGAGTATAAAAATTTATGATATGCAGCGATATAAAAATTTCACCGATTCCCGATACCGATGCATCGGCCAATGAGTATCAGTCGATACCGATTCTTGTTGGATCCATAGATACCGTAAATACTGGGTGATCCAGATAAATGGGACCCATAAAAAAAAGCCAAATATTCTTAATATTTAATTCCTTTCATAAAAACTATATATCATTCGAAAGAGTAGAGTTACAAGTTTATTATGAAATATTTATTTTTTTAAAATGACTCCTTTCAAATGTGCTCCATTAGTTGCCAAGCATTCCAGTGTTCTCGCTTGTAAGTTCTGCATCACTTTTGCAAGAGTGTGCGGTGGTATGGCCTGTATCTCATTTGTGATGGCGGCCTTCAATTCTTGCAAGGTCGTTGGGTTATTTCTGTAGACCCTACTCTTTAAATATCCCCAGAGATTATAATCTAAGGGAGAAAAATCCGGAGACCTTGCGGGCCATTCAACGTCTCCAAATCTTGAGATTAACTCGCCTGGAAACGTTTGACGCAAAACTGCCATGCAGTTCCTCGTGGTATGGCAGGTAGCTCCGTCTTGTTGGAACCAGTGGTTTTCTAGACAAAGATCTCTTAATTTAGGAATAAGGAAATCGGTCAACATTTTTTCGTAGCGATCACCATTTACAGTGACCGTGTTTCCGGTGGAATCCTCGAAAAAGTACGGCCCTATGATCTGAGATGCAGTAAGACCACACCAAACAGTTACACGCTGACTATGCAACGGGACTTCGGTAATATTCAATGGATTTTCTGTTGCCCAGAAACGACAATTTTGTTTGTTTACAGTTCCATTCAAGTGAAAATGGGCTTCGTCTGACATAATCAAAGTTGCTAGAAAATTGGTGGTGTTATTTACCTTCTGTTGGATCCATTGACAGAATTGTCGTCTTCGTGCGAAATCTCCATCGTTTAGTTGTTGCACTGTTTGAATTTTATATGGAAAGAGCATTAAATTTTGCTTGAATATACGGTGTGTTGTTCCATATCCAACTCCTAACAGCTGAGAAGCACGTCTGATGCTTATGTTAGGATTATCCTGTACAATTTCATGAGTTCTGTTAATGATCTCGTCTATCCTTGCTGTGCGCACTCTTCCAGTTGGTTTTCTTTTTCCAATGCTGCCAGTTAGGGAAAAATTTCTGACACACCGACGGATTACTTTCTTAGAAGGTGATTTTGACATCTGAAAATTTGTCTTGAAAGATCTTTGAGCTGAAACTACACTTCTTCCATGCTCATAATATTGGCCAGTTATGAAACGCAGCTGTTCCATAGTCCATGCAGTCATCTTGAAGGGTTAGTTTTAACTAACACTTTTATTTTGTTTTGTATCTTATCTTGTCTTATATTGTCAAAACCTATACAATCCTATACAAACTTGTAACTATCCTCTTTCGAATGATGCGTATGATTTTATAAAAGGACTTATACTTTAAGAGTTACAGGGGTTTCTTTTGGGTCCCATTTCTCTGGATCACCCTTTATATGTTAACTAGTTACATATATGGACCTAATCCAAATAAATGCAATATGGCATTGATTGTTTTTTAAGGTGAATTTTTGCAATAGACTAGAAAAACAATAAAAAACGAGTCTATAGTTGCCTTTATTATTCAAATTTATCATGCAAATTGATGTTCCATGCAAAATCTTGTAAAAAATTTAAAAACTTAATCTCTGTTACATGAAAGAAAACTAAAATTACATATTCCTCACAACAGTTTTAAGGGAAAAGTTTAGTATCAGTACTCAGAGTTAAATATTCTGGGATTGTAGCGAAGGAACCTCAATTTTTTCCATTATCGGGGCATAGCCTGTTTCTTATAGACTTAGAGATATTGCCTCCACTACTAAATAGTTTTTCACTTTCTAAAGAAAAGGGAGATGCAGATAAATATAGTACTTGAGAACCAAACTACCTAGTTTCCTAAACATTTGTTTATTGTTATACCATCAAATCAGCGGCTTGCTAGTTTTCTTTAGTACATTGAGCGCAAGATAATTATCTACTTCAGCTCTTAGAACTCAGGGGCGAATCCAGGGAGGGTAGTCTAGAGGGGGCACCAAGCAGACATCATGTCGAGTATTTTATGATTCACATTTCTTTATATACCATACGCTTCACCCACCATACTGTGAGGTAGCAAGAGGAAACATGCTTTCAATGGTGTAGTAGTGTAGTAGTGACAGTGGTGGTGTAGTAGTGATAGTTGCATTGACAAAGAAATATCTTTTTCTAAAGACATAATAAAGAAAACAATTTCGGAAAATTATTAGGATTTCATCACTGGTAATATTGTTCGCACATCTCAAGGTCCTGTAGCTATTGAAAGCAAGTTAGGCTGGATGTTACATGGTAGCTATTGCAATGAAATAGATGTTAAAACTCTTTTCGTTAGGATTGAGGGGGACAGCCATGGTTTGGAATGTCTTTTGGGATCTTGAATCCATTGACATAAGGGACAAACAGGGGAAGGAGGTAAGCGCAGTAAACAGGGAGATTTTATAGCAATTTGAAAATGGTATTGGGTTTAGAGATGGTTGCTATGAAGTTGGTCTCCTTTGGAAGGATCCTTGCAAACCAAGCTCTCACCTTCAGCTAGCTAATAGGTTAGAGACTGCACTGCGCAGGCTAAGGAAAAGTGAAGAGTTATTAATTGAAACCAATGAGGCCATCATAAGCTATGTAAAAGAGGGCTATGCAGAAAGAGCACAAAGTGAGCTGGTGAACCAGGAAGCATATTATCTGCCACATCATGCAATGGTGCAGCGAGACAAAACTACCACCAAACTGATGGTAGGTTTTGACGGCTCAGCCAAGGATAATGGCGGTGTATCCTTGAATGACCGTTTGGATGCTGGGTCAAATTTAAATGCAGATTTATTTTCCTTGTTACTCAGGTTCAGGTTTGGTGGCTTAGCATTGACTGCTGATACAGTAAAGTATCTGTGGAGAGAGGCTGTGTCCCCAAAAATTGAGTCGTTTGATGAAACACACATATCCCTAGCCATTATATGTGATTAAAAAACATACTAAAAATAAATATTATTAGTTGAGGTTACTGTAATTTTATAATTGTGAAATTGCCATCGATTAATCACTGTTCAACAAATTTGAACTTTTTCTTTTTCTGAAATGAAATCGGGTGATTTCAATAGATTTTTGCACGATGATTACGAAAATGACCACGAAATTTTGCTATCACGTACGGGGTTTAGGATAATCACTTTTATATTCGAATATAATACGAGTAGAATAATCTATACACAAGCACAATATTAAAATGTTTTTCTTGATTTTCGCTTGTAAGTGACATCTGAGGCTTCCCTTATTAGCGTCCAGTAGTAATCAGCCAGTAAGTTTGGACTCCACTTGCCCCGGCATCGTTTCTCCATCTCAGAAATGTCCTGATGAAACTGCTTTCCATGTTCGTCGCTGACATCTCCTAGGTTTGGCGGGAAAAAATACAAGTGCAAATGCAAAAAATGGATTTTTAAACTCGTATTACATCCCAATGATCTGTAAGCTTTGGGAATTTCATCCACCAATTTTGCATAGTTAAGCGATTTTTTGTTGCCTATGAAATTCTGGGTCACTGCTTCAAAAGCACTCCAAGCTGTTTTTTCAGATTCATTCAGAACTTCATCAAAGGTACCATCTTTCATTAACTCATTTATTGTGGACCAACGAAAATTCCCTCTTTTATTTTGGCATCACTAATCAGATGAAATTCTCGTTTGAAGTACTGGAATCTATCTCCTGTTCTGTCCATTGCCTTAACAAAATTTTTCATCAATCCTAGTTTGATGTGTACAGGTAGCAAGTAACCTTTTTCAGGATCCATCAATTTATGGCACGCAACATTTTTTTGTCCAAGAGTGAAAGATTGACAAGGTGGCCAGTTCTTAACAGTATAATGAGAATTCTTTGCTCTGCTGTCCCATTCACAAAGAAAGCAGCAATATTTTTGTATATCCAAACTGTAAACTAAGAAATAGCCCAATGACTTTGAGATCACCACAGATATGCCAGTTGTATCTTTTGTAATTAATTTTATTCAGGAGACATTCCATATTTTCATACGACTGTTTCATATGGACAGCATGTCTAATAGGAACTGAAGGATAGATATTTCCAGTATGTAATAGGACAGCCTTCAAACTAGGTTTTGACGAATCGATGAAAAGTCGCCATTCTAAAGGTTTATGATCGTGTTCTAGGGTCATCATTAAACTATCAATGTCATTACAAAAAAGAAAGATCACCAGTCATAGAAAATAATTTTTATATATTTTTTTGGTGTTTGCGAAAAACGGATATGCTGGTATCGTTTGCAAGCAAGTTCAGTCCTTGTAATCTGGACCCTAAGAGTTCTGCTTGATTTTTCAATAAATTCAAATCTCGAACTAGATCATTAAGCTCAGGTTGAGCTTATCAGGTTGAATTATCAAGTAAGGCTCTTTTTCTTGAGTTTGTTGATACTCTTCATCCTTATCTAACAATTCCATAGGCTCATTTTCAGTAGGTTCATCATCACCATCTAAGCTCCACGATCCAGTGAGCTTAAGAACTGGTGGAGTTTCACAATGTACTACTGGTCGCATTGCGGAAGGCAGATTCGGGTATTTAATTTTCTTCTTATTTTTCGAGGAAAAAACACTGACCTTAGTAAACAAAAATAACAATCTTTGAAGTGATCTTTTTGCTCTCTCCAATTCATGGGGACTGCAAATGGCATAGAGGTACTCGTACCTTTAAACAACCCCTGAGTGTCACAGCACAACGCGCACAGCATATATGGAGAGCCAAAACTTTATCTTGATCTCCGATTTTGCAGCCGAAGTAGTGCTCATAAGCATTTTTAATTAAGGTAGTAATGTTTATTTTGTGATCTTTTATCACGTAAACACCGCACACATAACAGAAACTGTTAGGATTCTTCACACATTTACGTGATATTTCAAATTATTCTTTTCTTCCTTCGAGGAGCTTGTGGCAGACTGAATGATTCATAACTGCAAGTACCCCTCTATGACAGATAATACAGAGGGAAAATTTACATATTATGACAGGTTTGAACGTGTCAGGAGCAGAAATTACATCGTCTTACATTAGCTAAAATATTTTCTGCTGGGATATTCTCAGCTTTCGGGTAGCTACAATGATATGTTCAATTTATCATCTATATACAAATTTGGTCAAGAATTGAGCCCTAAATTTCTCGAAAACCCGACGTGATTGCAAAATTTCATTCTCATTCTCGTAATCCGAGATGAAAAATGCAAAGGAAACAACTACTATCATCTGAGAAAAAAAAATGTTGAACAGTGAATATTCTACGCAACAGTTAATCAGCCTAGATGCACGCTGTTCTCATTCACGCTGTTCTCAAGTTCACGCTGTTCTCAAGTTCAATAGCATTTTACATAAAGCTAAGGCAGACAAAGCCAATATTGTCTGACTCCCAAATGTCACACGTCCAGCTCTTATTCCACTTTAAAGATATGTGTACTGCCGCTTTTTGTGGCATCAAGAGCGGATTGAGCCTTTGAGCTTGATCGTCTTTTAATATAGCGTGGTAAAATCATATAATGTTCTCGTAAAATCTCATTAGCTATGATTTGGGATATTTAATGTGCACGAAGGAACTGGGCATAAAATTGTTACATGGAGACAATAGCTTAAATGTCAAGCGTTGTAACTGAGAAGTGCAATAGCAACTGCGCAAGTATGGGCGTGGCCTTGACTCAGCCGTCTGGAACTAATCTATAAAATAGTGAATTAGGCAAGTACAATTTTTCGACTCTCAAACAATCTAAGATTACGCAAATATACGAATAAGACTTATTTAGTTTGTTTTCTATTGATAAAAAAAAGTTAAAAACAATATATAAGTTAAAATGTGATTATAATAATTGTGAAGAAAGTTTGCGTTTACTTCAACAAAAGTATAATAAACCACCACCAAATGCAACCACTCTTCGATACTGGAAACTCAAACTTTTGGAAACAGGGAGACCTGGTAAAAGATCGTCCAAGAAGCGGAAGGCCAGTGATGGCGATAGGAGGCTCTACACTAACAGTTTGTACGTACATTAGTTATTCAGGACTCGTTTCCTTTGATATATCGAGAGATACGATGGATGGAAAACGCTATCGTCAGGTACTGAGAGACAAAGTTTTGCCACAGTTTACTGATGGCGTTGGCAGGAATTGACTTTATCAACATGATGGAGTGCCTGCCGCCACATTACTCTGTAGCTGCCCGTGAGATTTTGGATACGAACGTTGAAGGAAGATGGGTTGGGTGGCGAGGTCCCATCGAGTAGCCAGCCAGACCACCTGATTTAACCCCATGTGATTTCTGTCTTTGGGCTTATTTGCTTGACAAACTCTACGCTTCTGGTTTCATCTATCCAAATGTGAATGCTCTTTGCCGCACAATAGATGAACAACTGAAAAGGATCCCACTCACTATGTTCAGAAGAAGAGAAGAACAGAAGAACAATGAAGAATTTCACAGGGAGAATCCACAAATGTATCATAGCGGATAGAGAGCGCTTTAATTAAAGATTAAATTACAATTAATAAAATATTTGTATGATTAAAATTCTTATAGACTTTTTGTTTGATTTGTTTGATCATTTGTACACTTATCTTGTTAAGTAAATAGTTAAATAGTTGTATGCATAAAATCCTTAAAGGCTTTTCTCCCACCCTGTATATATACACACATATAAAAATTTAGTTTATATTTTATATCTAATTTTCTTTTACTAAGTAAGCCTTATATTTACATAATCAAACCTTTGTTTACACTTATCAATCCTATTGTTTACACTTTTTAATCACTTTGTTTGCACAACTGCGCTTAAAAGGTTGCTCTTTTGCCCTTTTCCTCCCTTTTCACCTCAACTCCTTTTGCAATTTCCAGTCGTTTCCTTTCTTTTCCCTCACCCCCTTTCCCCATTCTACATTTTTCTCCCCATGCTGCTGGCCGCAAATAAACTCTGTAATTTGCAGAGCTAGTAATTCTCTTGCTAAAAGGGAAGGAATTACAATTCTACTTTTCACTCCATGGGGTACAGTGGGAGTGTACTGTAGAGAGAGCATCATGGTTGAGAGAATTTTGGGAAAGGCTAGTGAGAAGTGTAAAGAGTCCCTTAAAAGAACTTGGCTAATGTTCATTTGAGCAAAGAAGAATTCTGCACCGTTTGTGTGAAGTATAAGGAATGATGAATAGGTCCATCACCTTTGTTTATAACAGTATGATGAATGAAGAGCCATTAACACCAAATCATTTTCTTTGTGGTGAACGATTAACATCAAGCCCCAGTTTGCCAGGAGACTTACAGCCTATCCAGACTAGTCAAGAAGAGTTAACCAGGTTCAAATACCTTGAAGAGCTATAGGATCAGTTATGGAAGAAGTGGCAGATGGAATACTTGCCAGAACTCAGTTATTACCCATCAATCCAAAGTGTATCAAGGTGTATTTATGCTATATATATTTATTTTGACATAATTCAAGTGAATATTCTAAAAAATTTTGAGAACGTTTATTCCACTCATTGCTAGAAACTCCTAGAATGTTTATTTAACGATATATAAGCCTCGCTGAATAATTCTGCGTCATAAACGTTATCAAAACAGCAGTGTGAACGTTACAAATGTAGAACTGATAAAAAAAAATTGCATTTAGCATGTGTTAAAAATTATGTTATAAAATGTATGTTACCTAAAAATGTAACTACTGCATTGTATTTTTAATTTTATTACAATTACAGACATTGTAATATATACTGTGTGTATATATATATATATATAGAACGTTATAAATAGCGGTGCATATAGTAATAATGTAATTTTAATTTTATTACAATTACAGGCATTGTGATGGCATCTGCAACTAAGAAACGTCGGTATAACGAAAACTACATACAGTATGGGTTCACATCTATTATCAAAAATAGGCAAGTTTCCTCAAGAGACACTTAAGTGGCTGCCATACGGACCTTGTTAACAAGGACGTTCCCTTCTTCAAACGAAAAGAAATGGGACTGAAGCGAGCACGCTTTGATCGATCCGGGAGCATTAGCCAACAAAACGAGGCAGCATTATGCACCTCATACATGGTATCGTTAAGAATAGCAAATGAAAGAAACCTCACAGCATTGCCGAAAAATTTATTATCCCTTGCTGCAAAAATATAGTTCGTTGCATGATCGGAGACTGCCGAGAATAAGGTAACATTATTGCCTCTTTCAAACGATACTGCCCAACGGAGAATCTTAGAGATGTTGGAGAACATCAAGCACCAAGTAGGTGCTGAAATACGTGAAGCACCCTTAAGCAAATTTTTAATTCAGTTCGATGAATCGACAGACGTGGCCAGCTGTGCCCAACTACTCGTCTTCGCGCGATATATAAATGGCGGAGATTTCAAAGAAGAATCCCCGTTTTGTCATGCTCTCAAATCTACTACTAGAGGAGACATTTTCTTAGAGGTCTCTAAATTTTTCAAAACTGAGAGACTGACTTGGGACAATGTGTGTGCTTGCACAACGGATGGAGCACCTGCGATGCTTGGCAAGCATTCGGGATTTCTAGCAAAAGTGAAGGAAACGAGCCCCGATTCAAAGCATCTTCATTGCAGGATTCACCGATATGCTCTGGCATCTAAAACACTCCCACCAGAACTAAGATTAGTTCTTGATGATGTCGTTCATATGGTGAATGCTATCAAGTCTAATGCCCTCAATTTTCGCATCTTCCACCTACTTTGCAAGGAGTTTGGTGCAGATGAAGAAGTCATGTTATTTCACACTGAGGTACGCTGGCTGTCACGGGGAAATGTGGTAGCAAGAGTTGAGTCATTGAAAACTGAGCTGACTGAATTCTTCAAACGAGACGGCAAAACAAAGTCTTTAAATTTTGCCAAAAAATTGTCAGATAACCAGTGGCTCATGAAGTTAGCTTACTTAAATGACAGATTCTTACGTCTAATTGAATTGAGCAAATCGCTTCAAGGTCAGCACACCACCGTGATTGATTTCATGGACAAACTTGCAGCATTCAATATGAAACTGAAACTGTGGGAAACAAAAGTGAAAGACAAAACCTTTGTATGTTTGAGCATCTTAGCGATGCGCTTGAGAATAATGAGGAAAATGATAAAATTCATATGACTCAGCTAGTGTTGACGCATATTTCGTCTCTGCTGCTGGAGTTCCAGTCATATTTTCCAGAATTGAAGAATTGGATTTAAAATTGATAAGAAATCCATTCATTATAGAAGACTTGCAGGATCAATTTATTGAGTTGGTGAATGACTCTACAGCCCGAGATGCATTTGAAACTCTTCCGAGTTTGTTCTGGTCCAAAATGAGCGAGTCTTATCCTGCTGTAGCTAATGTGGTGGTGAAGTCATTGCTAATGTTTCCCAGTACTCATCTATGTGAACAAGGATTTTCAGCTTTGTTAAATATAAAAACTAAATATCGCTCTCGACTAAACGTGAAACATGATCTTCGAGTTTCCTTGTCAAGCACTACACCTGAATTGAGAAACTAATTTCCACACATCAGGCACATCCCTCACACTAAAATTAAAAAATTATAGCTACCTTAATTTTATTTACATATGCAGTTTGTTGTTTATTCATTTAATAAAGCATTTATTATTGCTATTTCTGTATCTTATGTGAATTCTTACTAATGAGGGTACTAGCTGATTGTCTGATGAATCAGAGGGTACGAAGTGACAAAACGTTTGAGAACCCCTGCCATAATTGAAAAGTTGTTTGTTACCAAAGACAATTTAGTTAGGTCTGAATTGGCAAAGACTTCAGGAGGAAATTTGAAGAAACCTATACAAAATATGTATGCTTTAGAAATCAGCAAAAACACAGACAGTCAAAATGAGGCATTTGGGTTACATAGAGAAAGCTTGGCTAAACTCGCAGAAACTAGTGACACAATGCTCCTTCGGTGGGAAGTGTTAGGAAATCTAGAAGAGGAAGAGCCATTGTTATCTCAAAACGATACGATGACTGAACTGATTACACTGCACAACAAAATTACAAACTTTTTCTGTCTTTTAAACGAGACGAATGATTTTATAAATTTGGATGCACTTAGTTCAAATCTGATGTCAGACTACCTCTAATATCACCCACCGTTTTGAAGGGACGTGTAATAAAAGTATTATATACAGATTAGAATATACTGAATCCCTCAACATAATTATTACAAGATCAGAACAACAATTAAAATCTTTTTGCTGATGTTTTTCGTTTGTACATACTCTCGGGAGTTTCCACAATGAGAAACCAGCAATATTCAATCAACATACTGGAATTCCACCTTCCCTGGAACCGCGTTTGATATAATTTGGATAATTTTTGTGAAACATTAACGTATTTTCTGGAGAAATGGTGGGTGTTAGAGAAAAAATAATGACATTCGTAATCAGCGCATCAAAATACATATAAATCCGCAGACTTTGTGCAAAGGACAGAAATTTTGTTGTGCAGTGTTAGTGCAGCATTGCTTGTTTAAATCAAGTTAAGTTGTGTATATGTATATATATATATATATATATATATATATATATATATATATACACAGTGCCCGCGAAAAGTATCCGATCACCCTTGAAATTTGTATTTTTTACATAAAAAACAATGTTTAAATGTATACTAACCTTATATTAGTATTTTGTCATCTGTCCTTTGGTTTGGATGACTTGTTCTAGACGTTTTGGCATGGATTTAATCAAGTTTTGACAAACTTCCACTGATATTTCCTTGCACCATACCTTTTGATGGCCTCTTGTAATTTTTCGACTGAGCCAGTGTCGTGGCATTCAACCTTATTTTTTATTATTAGCCACAGATTTTCTATCGGATTGAGATCTGGACTATTACCAGGCCAATCCAAAATATCAAATTTATTGTCAGTAATCCATTTTGACACTATTTTGGCCCTGTGACATGGTGCACCATCATGCATGTATGTTTTTGTCCTTTGGATTGCCATTGCCATTGGAAGTTTATCCTGTAGCATTGCTAAATACCGTGCACCATTCATAGTTGTGTTCTTCGGAAGAAAATATAAGTTTCCACGCCCATAGTAACCGAAACAACCCCAAACCATCACACTTGGAGGGTGTTTCATTGTCTTTAGGGTGTATTTAGGGTCCATCCTATTTGAGCCAATAGGCCGGCGAACCTTTTTTGGACAACTTCTGAATGTCAAAAATGTCGACTCATCGCTAAATAAAACCTTCTTCCAGTCATCAACAGTCCAATGAATGTATTTTTTACAAAATGCGACACGTTTTTTACGCATTTTTTCATTAATGAACGGTTTCTTAGCAGCATGGCGAGATGGTAATCCGAGTTCTTTTTGGAGCCGCTCCTGGATAGTTCGTTCAGAAACACCAGATAACAAATTATTCATATTAAATTTTATTTCTTTCGCAGTTATTGTTGGGTTTTTCAATACTAAACGTTTCATAAGTTGTCTGTTCGCGAATTTGTTTTTCTCGGTCTGCCAGATCGTTTTTTAGGGACTGGCGTGGTTAGGCCACCATTGTTCTTAGCCCGTGAAACCCATAAATTAACGGTACTTTGGGATATGTTTAATTCCTTAGCTATCTGTCTCTGTAATTTCCCACATGCATGCAAAGCAACAATAGCACCTCGACAATCACTCTTAAGTTGTTTTTTAGCACACATTATATATAAATTTTATTTACACCACTTTCTGTAAAAAAAAAAAAATCAAGAAATTTACACAAACAGTGAAATCTGACAAATTTGAGACACAGCCACCCGCAACGAAGGCTACCAGAACACTAATTTGAGAATGCGTTGGATAGCTCTCATATCAGCGAGCAACCTCAAAGTTACCAGATGTCGCTAGAACAAATAGAAAGTGAATTACGTGTCTCTGAATATCAAGGGAAAATATTGTATTTTCTTGAGTGATCGGATACTTTTCGCTGGCACTGTATATATATATATATATCCATCTTATAATTGTAAGGTTAATGAAAAATTGTCATTATTTTAGAGCCAACTTTTGTGGCCCCTGTGGCATCAATTTTAGATGCCGGCAGCGTCCTTTCTACTCTTGTTGAAATTGCCACTGATAGGGTGTGACCTTATAGAGAGCTCTCTTACAATTCAGTTTGGTACTCTAGATACAGGATTGTTGCACTGTGCATTGGTGCAGGTTGTGTTGTTGTTGTTGTTGCAGGGTTTAGAAAGAAGACCATAAATACTTTAGTGTCCCCTTTTTATTATTTATGCTAACTGAGGCCTAAAGTAGGCCCGCGTCGAGTCGACAACTCTGAGGTAGGACCGAATAGGACCTCCAAGTCCATAAAGTCTCTTTTAGTCTAGCTAACTTAGGCCATAAGTTAAGGTAGCCCTTCAGAACTTAGCTGATCAAAGCTCAGCTGTGATTCCGAACCCAATCAAAGAGAAAAAAATAACAGCGTCCTCGTTATTGTAAAAGAATTTTCAAATCATTTGACATCCAGTAAATCAAGTGATCTGCACTTACAACAGAGAATTTATTACTAAACTGAGGGTCCAGAAAAGTGGCTAAACACATTTATCTCTCTTATGGAGACATCAGATCTGCTTTCAACTGATTTTTTTTATCTCTTCAATAGTGGTTAAAAACCAGAAAATTTCCCTCAATAACTTGATTTTCGTAAAAAAAAATATCAAGACTTACATATTGGGAATTATAAGAGATGAAGTTGCTTCTCTATTGCTCAGAGACAGACATTTCTTCAAATATTTGAAGTATTTGAACTTTCTCCACAATACCCTACTGATGTTAATCCAAGTTAGCTATGACATGATCTGCGATATAAGTACAATAGCTATTGCTCTTTTGTGCTCCAGTACTCTTCCCAACATGTATGGCCCTGCAGTGTGCATTAATCTGTCAAACCCACAATGACTATTTATTTAAGAGTGAGCCATTTAGTCAGATTCGATTTAAGGCGTTTGGAATTGTTATCTTTTATATCTGTCCTTCCCTCGTGTTTGGAAGTACTGTATTAACATTTCACAGATGAAAATGAACTTTAATTGTTCTATATAATTTAATTTCATTAATGTGGTGAATAATGAGACTGTGGTGTCGGCGAAGTATCAGCCAAATTTGGCATCGGTGCATCTCTAAAATGCAGTATATACGATCGTGTTAAAAAATGTTATGTACTGAAAAGCGACACTTCTTACTGATATACTGTGTGTGTATATATATATATAATATTATATATATATATATATATATATATATATATATTAATGTAACGAACGACGCTTGTGTAGAAGAACGTTCCGCACAAGATGAAGAGGGAGAGCAAACAAATGAAAAAATGAGGTAACCACCCGGGAATCGAACCCGGGATCTTCCGATTGCCGGTCAGATATGCTATCCACTACACCATGGGCCTCGATTAATCAGAAGTCGTAATTCTCCTACATACGAGCAGAAACCAATGCCCTGAGAGGGCACCTTCGCATGCCGTACATGCAGTTAAAATGTATATATATATGTACGGCATGCGAAGGTGCCCCCTCAGGGCATTGGTTTCTGCTCGTATGTAGGAGATTTACGACTTCTGATTAATCGAGGCCCATGGTGTAGTGGATAGCATATCTGAGCGGCAATCGGAAGATCCCGGGTTCGATTCCTGGGTGGTTACCTCATTTTTCACTTGTTCGTTCTCCCTCCTCATCTTGTGCGGAACGTTCTTCTACACAAGTGTCGTTCTTTACATTAATTATACTGTGTGTTGTTTGCAGTTAAAATATAATATATATATATATATATATATATATATATATATATATACACGAGGGTAATTCAATAAGTATCCGCACTTTTTATTTTCACAATTTTATTTTCACATCTGATAGATTATAAACACATCACTTCTCAACGTAGTCTCCCTGTTTCTCAATACACTTAGTCCAGCGATCTACAAGCTTCCTAATGCCATCACAAAAGAATGCTTTTGGCTGTGTGCATAGCCAGTCATGCACCGCCTCCTTCAGGTCATTATCGCCTTGGAATCGCTGACTTCTCAAAGCGTCTTTTAGTGGTCCAAACAGGTAAAAACCCGAAGGTGCCAGGTCTCGACTGTAGGCTGGATGGTCGAGAACTTCAAATTTAAGTTCTTGAAGGCATTTTCTAGTCTGTGCAGTGGTATGAGGGCGCGCATTGTCGTGTAACAGAATAACACCTTCCGACAATCTCCCTCTCCGTTTTGTGCGAATTGTTTGCTTTAACTCATTCCGAAGCATGTCAGAATACGATGCACTTGTTACTGTAGTGCCACGCTCTAGATAATGTTCAAGGATAGGGCCTCGTGTATCCCAAAACAGTGTTAGCATAACTTTACCTGCTGACGGCTGCGTTTTGAACTTCCTTGAACAGGAGATGTTGGATGCTTCCATTGCATGCTCTGTCGTTTGCTTTCTGTTCATAGTGATGGATCCAGGTTTCATCTCCAGTGATAATGCGCTCCAAAAAGTTTTCAACTTCATTATGATACCGCGTCAAAAGACGAGAGCAGACGTCCATACGATTACGCTTGTGCACTTCTGTCAACTGTTTGGGCACCCATCTTCCACAAACCTTGTGAAAGCTAAGAATGTCATGAACTGTCGAATAGGCTGACCCTTGACTGATGTCTAATGAAGATGCAATTTCTTTTATTGTTAATCTTCTGTCATCGAAAATCATGGCTCTGGCTTCTTCCTGCTTGTCACCACTGGTTGATGTTGACGGTCGTCCTGAACGCTGAGCATCTGTCATACATGTCCGACCTTCCTTGAACATTTGAATCCACTCATACACACTTCGCCGTGGTAACGCATTATTCCCATACTGAGCACATAAACGCGTGTGAATTTCAGCTCCTTTCACACCTGCCCACAGAAAACAAACCACGGATTTCTGTTCTTCCAGAGTACAAATTGAAAGCGGCGCAGCCATGCTCACTACTTGTACGATATGTGACAGCTACGAGGAGACTAAATAAGCCTATAGATCTCACTTTGGCTCGTTATTACGAGTATATATTATTTATACTATATTATCACTAAAATAAAAAGTGCGGATACTTTTTGAAGTACCCTCGTATATATATATATATATATATATATATATATATATATAATGGGGAAAAAATATATACAGTTATATAATCAACATTTAAGACACATATATTAATAAATTAAGTTTAAGTTTGAAGAAAGGTTTCACGATGAAATTAACCTTGCTAACCACAAGGTGATATGGTGCATGCAGTAATGCGGACAGGGTAGCCAGCAACTGTAGTTGTGAGGTCAAACCCTCATTTATAATGGGTTCGCATTATTGTATATATATATATATTATATGATGAAAATAACCACGAAGGAAAAAGGAAACACAGAATGGTGCTGAAGCGCTTTCATCTAATGACAGCATCAGGAATACTGAAATAAATAACAAGTTCGAGACTATATATATATATATATATTATATATATATATATATATAATATATATATATATATATACACTGTAGGTCACAAAAAAATAAAATAGAAAAATAAAAATTGTAGGAGGACCATACAAATTTATAAGGAAAAGCTACCAGAGTTTTAGCACTTTGCCCCTCTTGTCTAAATCCATTCTGAACGAATTCAAAACAGGATCAAGCGAAAAAAGGCCCTGGCTAATGTTGAAATTATTTGTAAGTTGAATAATGGCAGATCGAAGAATATTTCTATTAACAATGTTGCTTGAGTGAAACAACTACATTAATATTCAAAAGTTTAAGTACATTAGCAATGCCTAAAAAAAGCTGGGAAAAATGGAAGTACTAAAATATTCTTCGACAAAGTGCGAGGGTTATTATTCACACGATCAAATCACTTCCAATACTGTTGATTTTTTAATTTGGCATCCATGTATTCCGGACTGGTGATCCTAAGAGCGCGGAGAAACATTGAAAAAAATATGGCTTTCTTGATGGGGGTGTCATGTCCGGAATAAAAGTGTACGTAGGACAAATTGTTTGTTTTTTCCGATAAATACTAAACTTAAAACCTGGGCTTTCCCTATGTACACACACGTCCAAAAACGGGATTAAGTTGTTTTGTTCCGCTTCTAAAGTAAACTTAATGGAGGGGACTTGATTATAATTATTTAACTAAAGGAGGAAGTCATCCAGGTCACGCTTCATGAGCCAGATACACAAAATATCGTCGACGTACCGCAACCATTACATCGACGATATTTTCTATTTTATTTTTTTTGTGACCTATATATAGCCTCGAACTTGTTATTTATTTCAGTGTTCCTGAGGATGTCATTAGACGAAAGCGCTTGAGCACCATTCTGTGTTCCTTTTTTCCTTCGTGGTTATTTTCATCATAGATATTATTCACGTGTTACTTTCGAGAAATAATTTATTTATATATATATATATATATATATATATATATATTAGTGATGGATCGAATAACCGCAACCGCAACCGCAACCGCACTACAACCGCACAAAAATTCACAACCGCAACCGTAACCGCAACCGCCGTTCCATAAGTGCGGTTGCGGTTGTAAAAGCTTAGTTAATTTTAATTTTAGGTTAATTAGAAATATTTCTTTTTTTAAAAAGAAAATGATGGGTCTCCTTATGCGTGCTTAAACGTGACGTCATACGGCTGCCGTAGTAAAATTGGTTTAAACTGCGCTCTAAGTTATTACTATGTGAGCTCCATGAAGTAACGTTTATTTTTATTTAATTTTCTTCAAACTAAAATCGCCTTTAGTACAATAGTCAATAAAGCTTATTCCTGCTCGACGGACCTCTCGGGTTCGTGTAACTTGGTCAATGGCCTTGGTTGGCCAAAGGGGTGGTTTCTCGAACATGACTCCCCCCAAAAGGGGGTAAAGAAGTGGTCTGTGTTAAAACGGACCTGCGCAGTCTCAACTCGCTGCTAGTTGACAACATCAGTCCTCGTTCTGCTTTGATTGTTATCGGTGTAATGTTATGAGTTCTTCATATCTACAACGGTTTTTCATATTGTGCAATGTTTAGTTTATTGAATAACGATACAACTGTGATTGCATTATTGCTCTTAACTGTTACTGTATTGTAATTACTGACAGTGATAACTGATAAGTACTTATTTTTTATTTTTCGTGTTCACAGATTTTAAATTAAGATTTGAAACATTATATTAACAGAAATGGAGACCAGTGTGTGGTGGAAATATTTTAGTAAGGAATCCAATGATACTGCAAAATGTGATCTTTGTAATAAACTATATTCTCGCAAGGGACGTAGTACAACTAATCTTAAAAATCATATGAAGTCAATGCACAAAGAAGAATATGAACAATTAACTAATGAACAAAACGAATTATCGAAAAAGAAATCAAAGGAAACCGCACTTGAACAAATGAAAAAAGAAACAAAGCAACGAAATGAGACAATAGATCAGTTCTTTCCAAAAACTAAAGTTTGGGATATAAATAACCACAAATCAAGATCTCTGGATCAAAAGATCGCCGAAATGATTGTAATGGACGATTTGCCTTTCAGTCATGTTGAGGATATAGGTTTCATGAGGCTGTTACGTGAAACTAGTCCACAGTATAAAATAAAACAGAGACATTTTTACGAAAACCTTGTCTATAACAAAATGTGCCCTTTGGCTGTGGATAAAGTGAATGACATACTGAAAGACATGAAAGATAGCAAACTGTCATTTACTACTGATGCTTGGTCAGATACTTCTGCTGGTGTATCTTTGATGTCACTAACGGGCCACGGCATAAACAGCAAATTTGAAAGAGTTAATTTAGTGTTGTGTGCTGAACCTCTTAATGAACGACATACTGGTGAATATTTGTCCCAAAAATTTGATGAAATTATCAAAATGTGGCACTTGGACGCAGCTGTGCATATAGTGATGAGAGACTCAGGAGCGAATATTAAAAAAGCTCTATTTCTCAGTGGTGTCAACAACTTGAACTGCACTGCCCACAAACTCCAACTAGTGATCAAGTCAGGATTATCTACTCAGAAATCTGTCTCTGATGTTATTGCCAAGGTACGCTCCATAGCTGGCCACTTTAACCATTCAACGCAGGCCCAGGATGAGCTGAAAAAAATTCAAAGTCGTCTTGACAAATCGCAGCTTGCAGTTATGAATGACACTCCAACAAGGTGGAACAGCACTCTTCACATGTTGGAGCGAATATCAGAAGTTAAAGAGCCCCTTTGCCTGTACTTTGCTATTAATTCCAAAGTGAGAGATCTAACTAAGGCTGATTTTTCTTTGATCGACCAATGCGTCAAGATTCTGAAACCATTCGATGAGATCACCAGAAGTTTGAGCTCTCGTTCCTCCTCCATATCAGAAGTAATTCCCTTAGTAACTTCACTAAAAAGATATCTGAATGACTTGAGCGAGAGTACTGAAGGAGTAAAGAGTATGCTTCTCACAATGAGTACTGAACTTAACAGAAGATTTGACACTCTAGAAGTAAATTTTCTATATTCTGTCGCGACCTATCTCGATCCTAGGTACAAGGGAAAATTCTTCTCTAGTCCAAATGTTTTGAAGCAGGTTCAGGAAGAACTAGCAAGACTGTGTGAAAATGTTGATGTGACAAACCCTGAACCAGTCAAAAAGCAGCCAAAAAGAGCCCGAATGACTGATTCTCCTGAGCCAAGTTCTTCAAAGTCGTCACTACTGGACTCGATGAGCGCATTTTTGAGTTCAAGCAGTGAAGAAGAAGAAAGTTCACCAAGGATCAACAAGAAGATGCGAGTTCTTCTAGACAACTATCACAAAGAAAAAATTGCTCCCGACGATGATCCTCTTCAGCGGTGGAAAGATAACGAACTAAAATACAAAGAACTTGGCTGTATTGCAAGAACATATCTTGCTTGCCCTTCAAGTAGCATTCCAAGCGAGCAGCTCTTCAGTGGAGCGGGAACGTTGTATGATGAGAGGCGTTGCCGCTTGAAAGGTGAAAATGCAGCAAAAATATTATTCTTGAAATTCACACTGCCTGTCATTAAGTTTGACATCAGTTTTTCAAATGAATAATAATCCATAACTTTCCAATGGGTGGAGGCTGGGGAAAGTGGTAGGTGGGATGAACAGTGCGATGGGTCCTCGTCCCTCATCCTGGTAACACACTTAGTGCAAAATATGGTTTTAATTAATTTGACCTATTCTTTTATAATAGCTATATAAGTTTAGAATATACTTCATTTAAATAGTATTTATTTAGTAAATACCTTATGTTGAACACAAGTTTTGCAACACACAAATAGCGGTAGCGGTGTATTGCAAAACTTGTGTTCAACATAAGGTATTTACTAAATAAATACTATTTAGTATATATTATGTACCAAGTGTGGCTAAATCGCACTATAGTGGCTAAATCCAGTTAATAATTACGCATTTTTCCTAGTATATGATAACCGCAACCGCAACCGCGGTTGGAAAAAATTCGACAACCGCAAACACAACCGCAACCGCGGTTGTGAAAAACCGACCACTCGATCCATCACTAATATATATATATATATATATATATATATATATATATATATATTATTATTTCGCTGAGATATGTACCGCTCTAGGTACGAATCGGCGGTTAAGCAACTAAAATAAAATATATATATATATGCCCGTCCACAAGGAAAAATGTAAAGTGATTCCAAGACTTTTCGTGTAGTTAACAGTACACCTCGTTAGGGAATGAAGAGAAAAGGCAAGTAGCCAGTAGCAAAAATATATATATATTATATATATATATATCTCTGTACATAGTAAACAATAGCGAGGAGTGATTAGCAAAAAGTCAACAAGTAGTGATCAATTTCAAAAGGTATTTTAAGAAGATATGGTTCATTTCATAAATTCCCCAACTTTTATTGAAATTATTTATAAAATAGATTAATACACATTCCAGAATGTTCTTTTCAGTTATGTCTTTATTTTTAACAAGATAATAAAGATATCTGAAAAGAACTTTCTGGAATGTGCATTCATCTGTTTTATAAATAACTTCAATAACAGTTCGGGAACGTATAAAATGGACCACATCTTTCAAAATCCTTTTTGCCTTTTATCAGTACTTATTAAATTTTACTTGGAATCGCTTTTCATTTTTCCTTGGGTGCGCACCACCATTTATTTATTTTACATATTTGATATTCATCCCATTACATAGTATATACTAAGAAAACTATTTTGTGGTTTTATAAACCGCACTTGATTCACTATGACAAAGCTATTTCTTTTTATTACAGAGTTAGCAAATACTTTTTGTTTCTCTAATTATGGTAGAATGAAATTAATATTACGTTTATTTGAACAAAAATACTTTCATTAGCAATTAAATAATATTTTTTCAAACTAAACCAATTATGTCAGGGGTTCCCAACCTTTTTTCGGCTGCGTACCCCTCGATATCTTCGGCAAGTGCCCCGTACCATCCCCCTACTCAAAATTGCTCAAAGGACGGTGTAGCCGCTCCACCGTCTTTTGAGAGTACTTTGAAAGTTAGTTCCAAAGCAGGATGCCGCGTATCGCCATTTGGGAACCCCTGCATTATGTAGTAAGCACCAAAATACACGAAGTAAAGAATTTTGTCGAGTATTCTCTTTACGCCATCCAAAGTTGCGAATGCGCTTAACAAATTGGGTACTTACAGTTTTTGCTCTAAATTAGAATTTTATGAAATAATTTTTTTTTAGTGAAAAATTTTATATTTGCATTTAAAACTTTATATTTAGAAGAAAATAAAAGAAAAATGTACTTTTTGAAACTAAAACACCTAATACTTACTCTTTATGGAAAAGTGCATGTATGCATACAAAAGGTTGACAAAAGTAAATAGACACCTTCGGTTTTTCTTTTTCTTTCTTATAGTTTTTATTGGATAATAAAAGTCAATAAATAGTAACAACTTTATTGAATAAATATAATTATAATCATGTTGCTTTTCTCTTCTCATTATATCAAGCTGACACATTCTGGCATTCTGTTGATAAACTTTGACATTTTTTCTTGAGGACAATCGTCGTGGTGTCTATTTACTTTTGTCAAACCTCTGTATATGGATGCAAGGGTTGTCGTTCGGAAATATAACTTCTTAGTGTTTATCAGTGATGTAGGCGAGACCATCATGGCCGAGACCGAGACCGAAACCTAAGCACCTGAGACCGAGACCAGGAAAAAGGTCTTGAGACCGAGACCGAGACCATATGCAAATTTTGCATTTATTCAATATTTTGTGAGGGCTAATTCCTAAGCTCTGTATTTCACATTCAGGAATAGAGATTCTAAAGAGGTTATCAAGTGACAACTGCAAAATTTACTCACAATTTATTCACAGATTCGTAGTTTGTGACATTTTTCAGCAGTTAACTGCCTACTTAAAACAAGATAAATGTTCGTTGTATTTGAGGAACATCAACATACTCAGCAGTGATGTAGTCGGGACCACCATGGTCGAGACCGAAACCGAGACCAAGATCTAACCACCCGAGACCGAGACCATAAAAGAAAGGTCTCGCGACCGGTCTCGAGTCCTACATCACTGGTGTTTATCATTCACAACAAAATGCAACACTAAAAAATTGAAGCCAACTCTGGTAATTCTGATTAAAACAATTATCATATTTTAATCATCGCTTTATTTAATCCAAACAAAAAGTGGTTAACTAAATGATTTTTCTCCGTGATACATATGTATATGAGCGCTCGGTAGCTCAATAGTTATGGTGGCGGTTTCTGAGCGATGAGACCCTGGTTCGCTCCCAGCTGCTGCCATTAGGTGAGGTTGAGCCGGCCACTAACCATGTTTCTGCTCATACTCGAATGACCCTCGAGACACACTCATCCACACGGAGTGGGAAAAATAGCTTCCTGGATGTATTGTAATACAAAAAGGTTAATGAAAAGCAAAGATGTTTTGTGAATTTTACAAAAAGTTCGGTAACTTAAAAAACCTGAAAGTTTTACATTATACAAATGTTAATTTTAAAATTTGTTTATTTTAATGCCAAAAAAAAATTAAAAGTAAGCAATAATTTTTTTTTACAGTAATACATTTATGATGTCTACAAATAAAAGAAGAAAGATTTGGGGTAAAATAATGTTATTTTAACAAATATTTCGATGGAATAATTAATACTCAGATTTTATTTAAAACCAAATGAAAATATATATTTGTTAATTTCATATACAAATTGCTCATTTTGACAAAAATTGCTTCAAGAAATTAATTTTATTTAAAAGACTTTTTTGTGTGGGTGTGTATATATATATATATATATATATATATATATATATATATATATATATATATATATATATATATATATATATATTACAAACAGACCGCGCATGGAACAAGGCACTCTTCTGGGAAAATCAAATCCACTATAGTCCAAATAAGTAATGATAAATGACAAATACTATAACTTTTCTTTTTAATGATGGAAGCCCAACGTGGGCAACGGCACTCGCAAAGAGGACCCAAAATATAGCTTCCCTCACCAGCATTTTTTTATGCAGGAAGGAGGTGCTAAGGGCAGTAGTATGGGCGCAAAAGGTTAGAGTGCAATGCAATGTTGCAATGAGTGTCAGTGCCAACCCCACCTCCCCCTTGTTGCAAGAACCCCAGTGCCAACCCCAGGGTGCCAAACAAAAAAAGGTGGAGAGGGGAACTCCCTCAGCAAGCTGGGGGAGTTCACCTAACCCCTTTGGGGGAGAAGTTGGGACGGTCTCACCCCCACAAAGGGGTATACCTAACCTAAGAGAGAGAGAGGAGGAGGAGAGAGAGGAAGAGACCTTCTACTTCCACAAGAGGCAGAAGCTCAATGACTGATTATATTCCAACACTTGACTTAGAACTCAAAATCCGCCAGTTGGCGTAGAAGCCAGTGCCTCCAGGCATTATCAGCCAGTTGGCACAGTGTATACATGCCTGAACACTCCCCGACTATACGACCATAAAGCCCCTATTATTACACACACAATGCACGATTATATGCACCGGGTTAAGACGCTGGGCTGCTGGTGGTCCAGGTTAATCTGTAGGTCTAAGGTGGAGTGTAAACACCTTTCCGCACAATTTGTCCCAATTTAAAGTTCAATTTGATTAAGAATTTTATGAAGCTTTTGATAATTGGGTTTTATTTATTTATTGAGTTTTACTTTAAAGCCAACACAAGATGTACACACACACACACGCACGTACATACATCCGTCAGTCTGCTTAGAAGGCAGCCATTTGGTATACATATAATTAAATAATAATATCGTTTATATACACAACCAAAATAATTAAATAAAACATCGTTACATCATTCTGTTTATTTAGACGGATTATTGGTATTAATTTCACGAAATATATAGAAAACAAATATACATTCCTATACAAACGAGGAATATATGCAATAAAAAATAATAATAATAATATAAGAAATACGAACGAGAAATATATATACACCTTACCTTATTAACCTTATGTTGTTTCGTGCGTTGGTCTCTCTTCACACGGAGGTCAAGCTGGTGGCCCTGCCTCTAGGTCTGGCCTGGTGGAGGAGCGAGTTGCTTTCTTGCGCTTTCCACCGTATATAGCCAGGCACGCCCGGCTCATCTGGTAATGTCCTGAGTCAGGCATCCAGTCTTTTCTTGAAGACTTCAACTTTGACCCCCGTTACGTTTCTGAGGTCCTTTGGAAGCTAGTTGAAAAGTCTTGGCCCCCTGACAACCAAGCTATTTTCCTTCAAGGTTGAGGAGGTCCCTTGTCGGGCCTTTAATTTGGGAACACTACACATTCTGCCTTTCCTATTTTCCAGTGTTATTTGAATGGTAATTGGGTTTAGTTTTTGGTTTGGTACCAGTTTTTCGATCATTTTCCATATGTAGATTATGATGTACCTCTCTCTTCTCCTTTCCAGTGAGTACAGATTTAGTTTACGTAGTCTTTGCCAGTAGTTGAGTTCTTTGCAGCCATCAATCTTGGCTGTGAAATGCCTTTGCGTTTCTTCTAGTTTATTAGTTTCTTCCTTTTTATATGGGGACGTCAAAACTGAGCAGTATTCAAGTTTTGGTATAATCAGTGTTTTTAGCAGGGGAGTCATGACTGTCCTGTCCCTTCTTTTGAACGTTCTTAGTACCTGTCTGGCGACTCTTTTTGCTTTACTTATCGCTATCTGATTTTGTGTTTCGAATTTCGCATCATCTGTCATTATTATCCCGAGATCGATCGCTTTCGTGCTTCTCTGAATTTTCTGTCTATCTTGAGCATAATATGCAGTCTGTTTAAATTCTTCTTTTCTACCATATCTCAAGAGCTGAAATTTCTCGGCGTTGAATGACATGTTGGTGTCTTCTGACCATTTGTATATTTTGTTCGTGTCCCTCTGCAAGGCCTCCACGTCATGTACATCGCTGATTTTTCTGCTGATCTTTGTATCGTCTGCAAAGGATGTTACTATACTGTTGCTGTTTACTCCGCTGTTATGTCTGTTTAGCATGATAATGAACAGGAGTGGGGCCAGTACTGTCCCTTGTGGTACTGAGCTGCGTACTTCCGATTCTGATGATGATATACCTTAAATTTTGACGACCTGCAGACGATCTCTAAGGAAGTTGTAGATCCATTTTCCCACGTTGCCTGTTATTCCCATATATTTAATTTTATGTGCTATTATACCATGGTCACACTTATCGAAAGCTTTAGCAAAATCTGTGTATATAACATCGTAGTTGTCATTGCCTTTCAATGCATCTAGGATATTGTTGTAGTGTTCTATTAGTTGTGATAGGCATGATCTACCTGATCGGAATCCATGCTTATTTTCGTTGAATCTTTCCCGTGTCTCCAGGAAATCATAAATTTTCTCTCTAACTATTCTTTCAAATACCTTGGGAGGTGGGACGTCAATGACACTGTGTATGTTCTTTGCTTGAGATCTATCCCCTCCTTTTATATAGGGACAATGTTTGCTCTTTTCAAGATGCTCGGTATTTCCCCAGTGTCTAGGGATCTTCTCCATATCCAGTATAAAGGTGTAGCTATTTCATTTTTACAGTTTTTAATCATAATGCGTTCCAATTGTCCGGACCTGCAGCTGAATGTGGTTTCATTTGTCTATAGCTCTCGCTACATCTTCTGGTGTAAAATCAAAGTCTGTTATATACTCTCCTTGCAATTCCTCTTCAAAGAATGCATTTATGTCAGGTATCGCTTTGTCACTTTTTGGGGTACTGAAAACTGATTCATATTGAGCTCTCAATGTATTAGATTTCTTTTGGATCATCGGTAGTTCATTATTTCCCGTCCTTAAGGGCCCAATAGCGGCGCGTGTTTTTGTTTTCATTTTTGCATAGCTATAGAAGTATTTTTTATTTTTCTTTTGCTTCTACTGCCTTTTCCCCTTCCTCTCTGTATGGTCCTTAATCAGGCTTGTATTTCCTATCGATACCCTCCAGTTTTTCTTTATTGCTTTCCTGTCATTATCTCCGCAGTTACCTAACTTCGCCTCCACTCCTTTCTTTTGCGGAATAATCTTCTCTTTTGACTCTCTAGCCAGCTCCTCTTTCCTTTTGGCTGTGATTTCGGAGCATATTTTTCTAAAATTCTCAGCGTTTTTTCTTCCAAGGTTGTTAGCATTTCTTCAGTTGTTTTATAGTCTTCGAGTTTAAGTTAAAGGCCCAGAATATACTTCTTTCCACAATATGTGTATTGTCTTTTAATGCTGTCGTCATATTTGTTGATATCTCGATTAAGTTGTGGTCTGAGATAATGGTTGGGGTTATTTTGATATCAGCAATCAAGTTCGTGTTATTCGTGAATACCAGATCCAGGCAGTTATTTTTTCTGGTATTTTCTGTTATCTCCTGTGTCAGCATAAACTCATTTGTGAGAGCCATGAACATTTTTGCTTACTCCTGGTCTTCTCTTGTGCCCCCCTTGTCCTGGTGAATAATATATATATATTCCTATCCACCTCTTTGTATTTTATAAATTGGAAGTTAAAGTCTCCGCAGATCATTATATTGGGGGATGGAGGGTTTATGGCCTTTATTAGTTTTCTGATGTCATCAATGGCCTCCGAGAATTTTTCGGTTGGGGTGCTTGGAGGTCTATAGATGACTACAGTATTACTATCAAGTTTAGTTTTTCTATTTTCACTTCTAGGAGTTCCACATAGCTGTTTGATTTATTTATTATCGTCTCTGTCATATGACCTTCCTGTACATATATAGCACAGCCACCTTTCCGTCTCGTCGTTCTATCCGCTCTTAGTAAGTTGAAGTCCTCTATATTTATCTCTTTCTTATCAATACAATGTTCGCAGTTTTCACAATTTCCTTGGCAATCTTTAAGATGAGTTTCTGTGAGGCATGCGATGTCCGCCCTTGTTTCGTCCCGAAATCCTTTCAGGTACGAAACCTTATTGAGTGATTGGTTTGGTCTTATTCCTTGAATATTAGCCAGGACAATTTTTATGTTCTCTGTTTTTCGTTGCCCCTTGTGCATTTCAAGTTGGTTTTCCTTCGATATCGCTTGATTCGTTGACCTATGATCCTCCGAAAGAGATCCGTTTCTGCCTACTTGTATTGGAAGCTTCTTGCCCGGTAGCAATTTGGCTCGGGGGTTTCCAGCTGTGTCAACTGCATGTGGATGACATTTAGCATCCGTAAGGTGTCCGCGATGTTGAAAAAATTTTCTTGTTCGCTTATTGTGTTCCTATTGTTGTTCCTATTGTTATTTTTATTCCTATTGTCATTTAAACTTTTTCCTTTGTTCGTTGAGTCCGTCGGGAGATGTTGAAAGTAGCATTTTTTCCCGAATTTGCAGTTTCCATATTTTGCGTAAGTCCTGCAAATGTCCGGGTGGTAGAATTTACAACCGTCTCCAAATTTACAATGACTATTATTATAGAAGAAATTGCATATTGGGGGATGTTCATATATACATTGTCCTCTTTTAAATCTGCAATTATCTTTTATATAATACCTGCATATAATTCCTTCCCCATATTTACTCTTGGCTTTTATTTTTTGCTCCTTATTGGGGGGACAGTTTTACTTCGTTTTCTTGACTGCTCTCTTGTCTTGTCCTATTTGTGCTATGTGTGCTAGTTGTGTTTGTGTCCTTCGTTGCCCTTATGCTGTGTGTTGTCTTTACACTCTTTGTCGCCTGTGTGTTTTCGGCCTCGTTTTGTGGCGGTATTTGATTTTTTTCTATTTCGCCTTTCTCCGTTTCTTCCGTTTTCCACTGTTCTTTGTTCCCACTTTCCTCTTTCATTCTCTTCTCGTAGTCTCTTTCTGCTTTAAATACTGTAAAAGAGTTTAATTCGGTGAAGCAGTTTTCGAAGAAAAATTTTGTCCCATTAAATTGCTTTGCGTTCGTTATAAGGGAGATTTTCTCATCTTCCTATTCTAGGCATTTAAAATAAAAAAGTAGCTGACAGAAATCACATCTCATCGCCCCTTTCTCATCCGTTGCATCCTTACAGATACCACAGAATTGCAGGTATGCATTAATTTCCATGTTGGTGAAGTGACTAAACAAGGGGGTATTATGGGAGGTATTGGGTGGAGGATGACTTAAGCTGTGCGAGGGAAAGAATTTTCCGTTACTCCGGTGTGGGGAATGAGGGATGTGGCACGCTGTATACTTCTCACTGATTGGTCCTCTCGACTGTGGCTGCGGGGGATAATGGGGGGATATTTGCGGGCACTTCAAAAACAAAACTTTCCTCACAAAGAGAATCGGAAAAAACCAAATGCTGTATCTATTAATTCACTTTGTTTTTATTTACTTTTTTTGGTATACGCCGCGATTTTTACTTTTTTAAAGAGAAATACCACTATGCACTATCATTTAACTCACAATATCGGCACCGTTTAAAACTGATTAACTGCAGGATTTTTACTGTAATACCGCTTTTATTCGGACTTCGATCGAAACACGTGTAACCGCCACAACAGCAAAACACAAAAAAAATAAATAATATACAAAACGACGGAGTATAATCATCAACATGTTAGTACAGGAGAAGTGCATATATATGTGTATATATATATATATATATATATATATACACACAGTTATATTAAATAATTAAATATATTGAAAATAATAATATTAAATATATTGAAAATAAAAACAAAACATTAATTTACACATTGTGTATATAAAAAAATACATATATATATATATATATATATATATATATATACCTATTAAAGATTTATCCATTAAAATATAAAGTTTAAAAGATGGGATGATCTATTTGAAACACCTTATTCTACCAGCGGAGTTTTAACATGGCACCTGGTTGGCAGAAAGCGAAAGATACTATCGATTTTTAAAATGTCAATAAATAAACTTGGATCTTCTCTTCGATGGAATTTTATTTCCATTGCCTCGACGTCATAAACTTTAAACCGATCTCCCCGTCACGGCCAGTTAATTTTTGTAAAAGTTAATTTAGATGGGTGTAAATCCCATCATATATAACGGCACTGAATGAATATTTATCACATGCGATCTCTGGACATCATAAGTTTAAACTCAGACATTTATCGTAATGCTACCCCTCCCCATCACGGCCAGTTAATTTTTTAAAAAACTTTTTCTGTCTTATGGTGAATGTAATTCACTCATCTCATATATATATATATAATATTAGCGCAGGTAAGGCAATAAAAGGGTGTTTATTATACCTTCAAATTTCCCTTTCCCCCACCCACCTCATCGGAGTCCCAGAAAAACAAGTTTTATTTTCCGAACATAGCGTTTCTCTCTATCCACGGTTCTGGAAGATATCTATGGAACGGGCAAGATATATTTGATACACTCCAGATTTCACGGGACATCGAATTACAACCCAGCGGGCGGGGCCCCATGACCTCTGGTTGGTGGATGGCAGCATTCACACGTTAAGCTTAGCCAAAATTTCACCGACGGCCAATAGGAAACTCGTGATTCGGATATTGTGGGTGTTTTCAATTTGGCTTCCGTCTATAAAAGGGAGCATTTTCATCTGGAATCCTCATCAGTTGCATTATGAACGAGTACTACAGAAATATCTCGTCATGAGTCATTCACAGCAGCTTTACATCTCCCCGGAATTGTTTGAAGATGAAGATTTCTATCCAGCGGCTGCGCTCCACCTTTTCGCAGCGGCAGACCGACATGCCCTACTTTCAACGCAGACTGTTGCAGAAATTTGTGACGACGAGAAAGAACCAGTGGAAACATAATTTGAAATGTGAGTAATTACGTAATAATTTAGTTTGTGATTCGGGCTATATACATCGTATCATTCAGTGCAAGTGTTAGTTAATTTATAAAAATTCGTAATAAAACGAAGTGAAAGGATATCTGCTTTGTGATTATAATTTGCTGGGCGTTTTCTCTTATTGTAGCTCTCTCCCCATATATATACAGGGCGTCCCAAAAAAATGTATACACACTTTAACAGCTGATAGCTCAATTGATGTTTCTTTCTTTCCAAGTTAAACCCATTAGAATTAATAATGGCAGTCAGACTAAGCTTTGAACAAAGGAAATTAATTCTAAAATGCTACTAGAAGTGTGAAAACGCAGTTGAAGTGCAAAGACAGTTTAGGAGGGAGTTTCAAACAGATCCACGAACGCGACTTACCATCACTCGAATTAGAGATAAGTTTGAAGCCGATGGAACTGTTCAGAATGTCCACAAGAAGCGTTCCGGAAGACCACGGACATCGACAAGCCCCACAAAGCAAGAAAGAGTACTGGAAACGTATTACCAAAGTCCAAGAAAATCTGTGCGGCAAGCGAGTCGTGAGGTAGGAATTTCAGAATCGTCTGTCCAACGCATTTTGAAGCGCTGTCAATGGAAAAGTTACATTCCAAGATTAGTCCATGCTATTAATGAAGATGATCGGGACCGAAGAGTGGAGTATTGCGAGTGGTACTTGGCACGATGTGGATGTGGATTGGACGAAGGGGTTTCGTAGAATACCCTCCGCGTTCACCTGACCTCACACCACTAGACTTTTTTTATGGGGATACTTAAAAGACAAAGTCTACGCTATAAAACATGCAACAGTCGCTGAATTGAGAGCAGCCATTGAACGAGAATGCACACAAATACCAAACGAAATGTTTCGTGATGTTTGCGATTCCATTGCTTCGCGTTATCAGCAGTGCCTGGACCAGAACGGACGTCAGTTTGAAAACAGGCGTTGACAAAACAATTAAATAATGTCTGTAGATTCTATTACATTTTGAAAATGAAATGTATTTTAATAAACACTGCCTTTATAAGTATTTAAAGTGTGTATACATTTTTTTGGGACGCCCTGTATATATATATATATATTAGGGTGCTTTTAAAAACTGAAAGTGTGAATTTCGGGTCACGGAACCCCGCAAATGATGAGGTTCCGGGAGCAAATAAAGCACATGATTTTTTTGGAAAATCATCAAATATTTAGAGGTTGCCCAAAGACCCCAAAGTTTTACCCATATGCTCATTTATTTATGCGCCCTTTTTAAGTCACTTCTAGTGTTTATTAACCCATTGATACACAGCGTCCCCAAAATTAGAAATTGCATTTGTCAATTGCGTTCTGATAATCCATATTTCTTTACTTCAGTATACCAACAAATGAATTTTCTTTAATTCTAAATCGTTTTCTCTTAATTACTCACGTCTTTCGTGCATTTACGTAATGGTGGCCAAGAAGCATCACAGTTCTCATAACGGTAAGTGTTATTTAAATAATTCATATATTTCAAACGTTTTTTTACTTAGCACTGTAATGGATGGTATTATGAATTGTTTGTAAGTATAATGACTTGTTTTACCGGCAATATTTTTGTTTCCAAAAATAGTTATAAGGTTTAATTTTTATGCGTATAAAATTTTGGACGCTCTCTGCTTCAGCGTATTGCAATCATCTTTTTTCGCATCGTCTGAGTGAAATAGTGTAGTGTACCGTAGATTATTTTAAATTTATATATGGATTGGATATACTGTAAATGGTTATGTATGCATGATTTCGCAAAATTATTATAATTTTAATACATATTGTGTTCATGGGTTATCAGCCAATCATTGTTTGAACACAGATTACGGTTACAAAGAGGGTGGCTTATTTCTACACATTTTCCTGAGGTACTTTATCCATGAATGGGTTAAATTAACTTACCAATTTCACTGTTTCGTCTTATTCACAGATAACTGGTGAACGATGGCGGCATGTACAAGATCGAAGAAATCAATCTGGCTTGTGGGGTCAAGTCCTACTATTGCCGGTCAGCAATTACCTTCAAGAGGTGATGTATTGAAGTACCTTTTCCATCTCCACAATGAAGAGAAGAAATCCTTAGCTGAGAGTGTGTCCTCGACATCACAAGCCATCATTGAAATCTGGGTGACAGAAGGTTTACCGACGAAACATCCGCACGACGTCAAGAAGCACGTCCGGAAATTGCATGACGAATGGCAGGGTTTGAAGAAGAGAATTTCGCGGAAAACGAAGACCAATTTGGACAACTAGGCTGCGTTCAGGTCAAGCTTGAACAACCTTTTCTACATTGGTCACCAAAATGCCCTAAATCTTATCAAAATTCAGGAGGACAAGGACTTCCTGCTTGCTCAAATGGAGGAGGGGAGGAGAGGAAGGATTGGAAATGTCCACAAGAAGATTGCCAAAAAAGTCGCAATGGCCCAAGAAAGAACTGCTCAGGAATTGAAGCGGAAAGACAGGCATGTGCAGGAAATGGAAGAAATCTCTGCTACCGTTGTTATGGAAACCTCATCGTCAGCGTCATCAAGTGAGGAAACAAGTCCCGAAAGAAAGCCAGTTACATCGTCGGCTCCAAAACATCGCCGTGGGACGACGGCAATCAGTTCGGAGGTCGCTGCCGCATTGGACCGCACGCGAATGAGCGACAGGGCAGCTGCTCGTGTTCTCATCCCCTTTGGCATGCAAATGGGTCAGGACATAAGTGAGATGTGCCTCAGTCCAAGTGCTATTCGGGCCAGCAGATCCAAGTACAGATCAGCCCACGAAGCAGAGGTGAGCTTCCTACAAGCCTGAATGCCCTCTTGTTCTTCACTGGGATGGAAAACTTATGGCAGACTTAATGGGAAGAGACAAAATCGACCGTTTAGCCATCTTAGTTATCGGGGATGGGATGAGCAAGATTCTAGCCATCCCCAAACTCCCAGACTCCAAGGCAGAAAGGACAGCAATCGTCATCATCGAAACCATCGAAAACTGGGATCTTGGCCAGAAGATCAAAGATCTTTGCTTTGACACGACAGCCACCAACACCGGCATCCATGGAGGAGTGTGTGTGCGAGTAGAGCAGGCTCTCGGGCGTGAAATGATTTACTTTGCGTGTCGACATTACGTGCTGGAACTGCTGCTTGAAGCAGTATTTTCTTTCCTTGTTGGAGACCTTTCCAAAGGACCTGAGATTACGATTTTCCAGAGCTTCCGTAATGTTTGGCCGCAACTGAAATTGAATGAATACTCCACTGCCGCGGACGAAGAGGACACGGCTGCAGTGATCAGTCCCTGGGCCGAGAAGATGATTCATGAAGCAAATGACCTTCTGAAAGTGAAGCATCCCAGAGATGACTACAAAGCGCTTCTTGAACTTGTAGTCATTTTCTTGGGAGGAGTACCTCACGGACGTCGGAGTCCTGTGTTTATGGCTCCAGGGGCTTTGCACCGAGCACGGTGGATGGCGCGTGGAATTTACTCTTTCAAGATTTGGATGTTCAGATGATACCAGTTCACGATGCACATGAACCAATGTCCTTCAACATCTCGTGGAGCAAGTAGCAGTGACCGCCTGATTTCTGGGTTGCCGGACTTCTGTCTCTTCGTTGCTCAAGATTACGTCCTTCCGTGGTTTTCAGCAAGAGAAGCAGCAAGCGCTCCGCGAAGCGACTTAGCCCTCCTTCAAAAGTTGCAAAACACCAACGCCGCTGGGTACAAGAGTTTTAATCGGCATCTCTGGTACCTCAATGAGGTAAACGTGGGCCTTGCACTATTCGATCCTGCAGTCGATGATGATGAGAAGCGGAAAATGGTAGAGAATATGAATTCCGTTGAAGGGTCAGAAGCTCCCCGACGAGTCTGGATTCCAGATCCAAGAGGAAAGACTCTGGCAGACTTTTGCTCTTCCAATACGTACAATCTGTTCACCCTTCTAGATCTTCCGGTCGATTTCCTGCAAGAGGATCCATCAAACTGGGAAAACAACACCAGCTTTGGTTCAGCAAAGATCAGGGTGGATTCCTTAAATGTAGTGAATGACGCAGCACAGCAAGGCATAGCATTGATTCAAGAATTCACGAAGGCTGGAAGGACTCGGAACGAAGAGCAGATGCAGTTCATGATTCAAATCGTCGAAGAACATCGTAAAGTCTTGCCGACAGCCTCCAAAGCCACTTTGATGAAAAAATGAACGCCAACACTCGAGGTGTCATGTACTTTAATCGTTAATTATGAATTTAGTGAATATACTCACACGATATATTTGTTCTGAATACTTATTGGAGATGTATATTGGAGATGCAATTTATCATTTAAACTGAGAATTAAAATTTCCATTGCCCTATAAATTGAAAATACCTATCAGCTGTGGGCAACCTCTAAATGTTGTTGGATTACAAAGAAATTTTGCCTGTTCTGTTTTCTCATGTATCCTCACAAAATAAAGGGTTCCGCTCCCTTGCATTTTCATTTCGCATTTTTCACCATATACCATAAACACACCCTAATATATATATACAGTGTTGGGCACTAAAGCGTTAATCCGATAACAGTTAATTAACGAAGTTAACTTTTTTTAACGGACTATTAACGGACATCCTGAGGCCCAAGAGGTCAAGACTGGCAGTTGGGCCTAACTTTGAGAAGTTGGTCTTTCTGAAGGGCAACCAGCACATTGTCATAGTCTTTAATAAATGTGCCTAAAATTTAATTTTACCTTTCAGTTCCCGCCATAATAATTCCCTGGTAAATTAAGATTTAGTTAATGGTTAGTGGTTACAAGGGTTTCAAAACATGTAATCAGTACATTTTTTATTAAAAATAAAAAAAAAGTTATTAAGCAAAAAAGTTGCAAAACTTGATAAAAATACAGTTAAATACCTATTTATTGTTGGATTTTGCATAAATAAACATTTTCTATGGGTTTTAAAGCTTTTTTCCTTGATTTTTTTAAATGTTAGTAAAGAAATAGTTATCGTTAACGGATTATCGTTAACTTCCGTTAACTTTGTAGTAAAATTATCGGATTATCGTTATCGGAGTTAAAAATTGGTTAACGGATTATCGTTATCGAAGTTAACTTTTTGGTTAACGGTGCCCACCACTGTATACATATATATATATATATATATATATATATATATATATATATATATATATAGATGATATGGATGGATGATATGGATGGATGTGTTAACAACCGGGATCGTTACGGGCGTAATATAACCTAACCTAGTGTAGCCTAACCGGGTATAATATAACCTAACCTAGCGTAGCCTAACCGGTCATAGTATAGCATAACCTAGCGTAACCTAACCGGTCATTATATATCCTAACCTAGCGTAACCTAACTGGGCATAATATAACCTAACCTGACCTAACCTAACCCAGTTTAATCCAACCGGGCATAATATAACCTAAGCATAGACTAACCGGGCGTAATATAACCTAACCTAGCATAGCCTAACCAGGTATAATATAACCTAACCTAGCGTAGCCTAACCGGGCATAATATAGCCTAACCTAGCGTAAACTAACCGGGCATAATATAACCTAACCTAACCTAACCCAAACCTAACCGGGCATAATATAGCCTAACCTAGCATAACCTAACCGAGCATAATATAACCTAACATAACCTAACCTAGCCCAGAAGGTCAAACTTTTCACCCCACCCTAGACCTACGGTTTAACGGGGAATCCAACACACCAGCGTTTTTTCATTCATCTCTTATACTGGACATAATATAACCTAACCTAACCTAACCCAGTTTAATCTAACCGGACATAATATAACCTAAGCATAGCTTAACCGGGTATAATATAACCTAACCTAGCGTAGCATAACCTAGCATAACCTAACCGTGTATAATAAAACCTAACCTAGCGCAACCTAACCGGGCATAATATAACCTAACCTAATGTTTACAACTTATTTAATAATCTCATTTACCCTTTTATTTTGAGTTTTTCTCGGCCAAAAGTTTTTCTACATCGAAAAAAATTATGAATTGTAGAGGCTCTTTTCTTTATATGGGCGTCTATTTATTAATGCTAGTCGGAACGTTTTATTTTAAAATTTGACAGCTACGATCTGTACAGCATTAATTTATGTCGTAGATAACATCATAACATTCGCTCTCTATTTATCACCCGGTTTTCAGATTAACTAATTCGGTTTAACATTTTCTTGCGCATTATTTTTCTTATGTTATTCTAGCTAACTCCAGACAATTGTATTGAATCTAAGGGGACGTATCTTTGTGATTAACGGTTAATATACACGGTAATATAAACAGAGTGTGCATAAAGTAACGCAAGTAAAGATGCAAATCCGATTTGAACTGATTTAACCTAGTTTCAACTTGTTTTTTTAATTTTTGTACATTCTGTGAAAAGATTCTACATGAACTAATCATATTAATTTCTCCTTTAAGGATCGATGCGGAACTTGATCGTGTTATAGCTACTTTTCGCGATAGTTTTGATGAAAGACAGCTAAATGACTACGATTTGGAGGCTTTACCGCACAGCTAGCCCAGTGACCTGAATACCGAGGTCGAGGTATTGGCTCACATACGGTCCAACGATTGCCAGGTTATCGAGGAACTAATGTAAATTTTTTTGTGGTTAAGAACAAAACACATTGTATTTTCATTCAATTTATTAAATGGTAGAAAGCATGTTTTAGTACAATCGGCTTACAGAACTAGCGTCCGTTAAATAAGACTAATATTAACGGAAACATTTTACAGTTATAATTATATATATATATATATATATATATATATATATATATATACACGTAAAACTTTACATAATATAGTTACAAATATATATACACACGTAAAACTTTACATAATATAGTTACAAATATATATACACACGTAAAACTTTACATAATATAGTTACAAATATATATACACACGTAAAACTTTACATAATATAGTTACAAATATATATACACACGTAAAACTTTAAACAATACAACAAGCGCGTACAAATGGGAAGCTTTTTTTTATCTGTCTGCATACATTTCATCATTCTTCTCAGTGTCGCACAAATCGAATAATTTTTAAAAATTTATAAATCCCTTCCGACGTGACATGTGCCGGAGAAATGAAAGACAGTACATGCCACAAGTGTTACTAAAATATCCTTGGAAACGGTAAGGATTCCAGACAATTTCAGGGACAGGTATCTGTTCGATAAATTGTACAACCAATGAATTCCCACATTACCAACAATGTCAGTGTTGACGATAAGACTACACCAATCTCTCGTAGTTGGCAATTTCAATGCTTCATTCTTCGGAAACATACCGATAAATTTGAAGCATGTGATTTGGTCACTTTTCATTACTCTCTGGAGGGTACTTGCGTCCACTTTAAAAGTCTGTGACAACGTTTCGGTAGCGGTCAACTTCTATTAGAGCTTGTGATTCGAGGTACACGAGTACACGTCTATAGGGTTGGCGAATTCCAATCTGACTGAGATGTTTCCACTTTGTTGTGGACTTAAATGTGTATTTACACCAGCAGATAAGTCAGGGGTAATATCAAACGGGTAAAGGTTAAATTCTTTGACAAATTCTTTCTGCGTCACGCCAAACCCAAGCTCGTCACAGCCACCGGCAATATAAGCCAGATTACTATAAGCTGAGTAGTCCATAACCATACTCCTGCCAACTGCAACGCCATTTACGTAGAGAGTTATAATTTTAAGGCTGAAATTCTCGAATTTGAAGGCGCTCTTTTTATATTTTCCATTCATCGATGCGTGATCCTGCATTCCAATTAATATCCTTTTAGGTAGAACTCCCAGGGCCACGTTTTCTAGCTGCTTCGAGGACAACCCGCCGAGCACCGTATAGCTTGATCTATACTCTGTTAATTGGGTATTTTACTGTTGCGTGTATTAAAATTTTCCAATTTCTACATATTTCGGGGAATTTAATTTCACTCGCCGTACATGAAGATATGTTTTCATGATGTCAATCATAACGGATTTTGCGCCCTCTTCTTGATCAGGTCTCAGATTTATGCAGAGCTCAGGACTCGTGCGGTTGAGTTTTAGTTTCATGTCGATGCGGTTCATAAGCAGTTTCTCCTGGAACGTGAAGTCTGTATGAAGACGTCCAAAACATTCGTATATTTTTTTTTAGAATTTTTAAATTTATCCTTTATACTACTTTCATCGTTAGTCTAATAATATCCCTCAGCAGTTAAAAAGGTGTCCTTCGCTTCTTTTGAAAAGTTGAGGACATTTCCCAGATAGGCTCGGAGGTGATAATAACCCGTTCCTGCCGAGATGTTAATCTGATTTAAATACACCTCACAATGGCTGAATATGGAGTGTTGAAAGTTGGTTTCAGGGTATGCAGAGTAACTATCATCGCAGTCCGTTCCATCTGAATGGGCTATACGCATGCAGCTTGGATCAAAAAAGTATGGGCCTGAGCTGGGTATCACAAATTTTATAGGGCCACTCGGTGAACCAATTGTGTTTAATGGGTTAATTGTAATAAAGTCGCTATGCTCAATAGAAACCTGTATAGGGGGCATATCATAAAGGGACAGTTCCGATTTACAACATTGTGAGCTACACGGATGGATGAAACGCGCCATGACGAGTCAGAAATAGTGCCACCTTTCTCGACAAGTAGTAATCAGCCTATGATTCGCGAGAGTAGTGTCCTCAGCTTATATCAGTTAAAAAAATGATCAGCCATAGGCTTCATACGCTTAGAACACTTCTTTTTTGGTGTCCATTTACGTTTAGCGCC
This sequence comes from Bathynomus jamesi, assembly GCA_023014485.1. Taxonomy (NCBI): domain Eukaryota; kingdom Metazoa; phylum Arthropoda; class Malacostraca; order Isopoda; family Cirolanidae; genus Bathynomus; species Bathynomus jamesi. The sequence continues at coordinate 153,689 of JAJOZX010000241.1, read as the reverse complement.
ACGTGTTGTAGCCCCTTCTTCCGGACAGCCCTCTTCTTCTTCTTTCCACCACCACTCATTTTTCTCTTTGCATCTTTGATGATTTCGTCCCGTGTACGTTTTAAATGCTTTTCAGAGCTTCTTTAGGTTTAGATCCACCCATTATGTCTTCTACCGTGTTAAAACCTGATTGTAACGCCTTCCTTCCGAGGTATCTAGCCCCCCTCTTCAACATGGGACAACCGTGCGTAGTATGGTTGAAAAAAATGGATCCAAGCCCACTCCCACGCTATCTCACCCCTCGATAGACTGTCAAAGGCCTTCGGGTCATTATAACTGAATGCGACGAAAGTGTAGCTTCACTCTTAAGCTCCCATCACCGAATGGGAAATTTTTTCCCTCAGTCGTTCTTATATACGTATATATATTGAGATATTGGTTAATAGATTAGTCGCAACATTCACATAATGGGGCTTGTCATATGTAGTGCTCAAACTCTTCCCTCTATGGTTGGGAATGCGCAGCAGGCGCGCCTGGGTGTCCCCAACAAATTGATGCTCCACGATATTGGTGTAAATATAGCACACATCTGGGGATGGTTAGATTTCACCCAACTTCTCCAATTTCAGCTGATACATTAAGCTGGACAAGTCATGTTGTGTCTCGTGAAAGGTATCTCTTTGGAGGGCTGCACCATATCGACCCTCGGCCACAATTGTGAACAGCTCTTTGTCTTTAATAGTATTTCTACTAAGCGTTGATTTTAACTTCAACGTGCATGCAGGCGTGTCTATGTTTACGACTTCAAAAAGTAAATCGTTTGTCAGGTACGACTTTTCAAGACTCTTGTTTAACCCCCGTCACAATGTCCGTGTCTGTGTCATAATGACCGATTCCTAGTGTTACATTTGTACTATAGTACTGTATCTCACCGAACAGGACTGATCGCATAGTGTTGTCTAAGGTTATGCCTAATTTTTCACATTCATCGACTCTTCTAAGGATGAAAAATATGATCTGCTCATTTTCAAGAGTTAAAAATTTGCTGGCTAACTGGAATTCACAAACACCAACTTCGTACGAATCACGTTCCAACGCAATTGTTCTGTTACAAAGTTGGCTAGGGTGTTGTTAGGATGTACAGACAGAGAAGAAGAGGAAGGGAGTGTGACATAGAAGTGGTTAGGCGCCATGTTGCATATTATTTAAGCTTCATTATTGCACCAGCTTTTATATAGGTGTTGAAGCTTTCTGGGTACCCTAGCCATTTCACCAGGTACATTTTTCTCTTTCTTGAACCTTTGCTGCCTAAAATTTTTTCCATTTTAAACACACTTTTTCCAAAATTAAATGTCACTTTCTGCAACTCCTCACAGTAAAAGCCCCCAGCGATTTCTTCCCCATTCAAATCTTCAACGTAATACATCATTATCTCATCTTTAGGTCTCATAGCACTAACTTTAAAAATTTCACGTGTCCATTCTTGCTCAAATCCCTTCGCGAATTTATTTCCAGAACGCGATAGCTTTACATAATCATTGATTTTGAAACGTGTAGAGTGTGGTGGCGGTGCTCCATCTCTTCTCACCTCTGTGCGTGTACCTCTTTCTGAAACTTCGCTAGGTGTTGTACCAATCGTAAGGTGGTGTGAATGGTTGTATGACGATGCCAATGACCCCAGAACGTTTATATATCTGTATGTGTTTTTGTGTAAAAGAGCGATGCATGCGTTCCTTTATGGTACGTTGAACTCTTTCAGCTAAAGAGGCCTTTTGTATAGAACTGCTAGTGTATTAACTGATATTAAACTCTGCCTGCATGTTCTGAAAAGTGCAGCCTATAAATTCTTTCCCCATATTCGTAAAAAATAGCCAGGAACCCTGTCTTCTTTCAGCATCGACGTTTTGGTGGCTTTAGCAACTGTTTCAGGCGATTTATTTTTCAGAGGAATAAGCCACAAATATCTAGAGAATACATCTATTATGAATAGGATGGAGCAGTATCCGTCGTTATACACTGAATATCTTTGCATGTCTGTTAAATCCGCTTGCCAAATAGAGTCACTCGAAGCCGCTATTGTCTTGGCTGTTTTAAACTTTTTCTCACCGGTTTATGAAGTTTATAAGCATCCTGCTCCCGCAAAAACCTCTCAACATCTTTGTTCCCTACTCCATCATTGTAAACACCTCTGTACAGTCTATTAACGCCGCCATAGGAGGCGTGGCTAGAAATGTCATAATAGCGTTTTCTTATTATGTTAGCCATTTGCGTATTTTAGAGACACGTGGATAAGGCTGGCCGTTTGTTCACTTCTTTCTCCTCTTCAGAGATGCTACTGTGATATATGCGAGACTTGCTCCAAGTCTTTTAACCTATTCAGATTTTCTATCAATGTTTTGCGGACATTTATTTGAGGGGTCCCGCGTCTTAAGGTACCCAAGCGCCAAAATTAAAATTCGTCAGAAATCGCCTCCAAAGTTCAGCAATATTCTGGCAATAGTATCTCTGTTATTAATTGAGCTAGAACGTTCATTTTTGGTTAAATTAGAGTTCTAAGTATGCTAATGAAGATGTTGATGAGTTTTTGGAATAGATTTTCATATTTTATATTTTACATATATATTTTTTTAATTTTTTTATTTTCTTATTATGCCGAACTTTGGATGAACTTTTGGCTAACGATAGAGGTGAAAAAAGTAGTTCGCTTCATAAGGTTTTCAACCATACTTCTAGTGTCGTAAGGTCATTATAACCCAAACCACGCGATAGAGGAAGGGTGAAAATAGTGATATCCATCAAAAACACGTTTTCGCCTGTGGTGGCGCTTAGGTACCTTAAAACGGGCGACCCTTCATTGTTGTAGTTTTGCTTTAATATGCTTCCATCCTGTTGGTGAAAGCCTGTCCCACTTTCTCACCAGATCATAGACAATGTCGACGATATTGGATCCCTGTACCCTTGTTCCTTCAACAACGACCTCGCCTATATTGGTCCACTCTATGATGGGGTCCTCACTCAATAGATTATAAAGACTTAAGCCTTTATTCCTCATTGTATGTGGGAAACTGCTTTTTTATACATGCTCGATGTGTTGCGTTCCGTTATTCTTTGTCTGGTCATCTCTAACGTCGGCCCAGGTCCTATGTCGCCATGCTCATCGTTGCTCACGCTGTGCCTAATAACCACGGGGAGCTCTGTCGGATTCTTATAATTTTCGTACTCGAAGAAATTTCAGCAGAGCCTCTTGGTACAAGATCCTTTTCTCATCAGGTGACTTTTCACTGTTTAACAGGGCTAACGAATCGCTTTCCATTCTTTTAAGCCTACTTTCACGGGGTTCTAGAACCGTGTCTGGAATCTTTGAACTTTGCAGTGAAGCATACACCACTTTCTTCATTATATTAATCTAGTCAGTAAAGGCCCCAAAACTGAAAATAAGATGGGGAGGAATGATCCCCCTCTTTTTACAATAAATCGCTTTTTCTTCCCCACAGTTTGACTTTTAATTGCTGCTGGTGGCATGGATGCCCACGCCCTGAGTGTGCCGTCACAGGGGACCTCCATGGAAGATCTCCCACCGAGAGCCTCGCATGGACCCGTAACCGCGATCAACTTATAGGCTGCCAGTTCACTCACAAGAGTGGAAACATATGGCCAGTACCGTGAAGAAATAAGGGCCATCAAACATTCAATGGTGTTGGACCCCCTCAAATGCGGTGACAGCTTGTTTGGCAGGCGTACAAACCCATTCAAGCTATACTTTCCGCCTACGCCGGGAGTGAAGCTCCATTATTACGACTTCTGTTCTTTATATCCCTACGTGATGAAGAACAACCCGTACCTCGTAGGTGCGCCTCAAAAACTGGTGGGCCCCACCATGCCAACCATTGAGGAGTTTTCAGCTAACTTGAGTGAGCGCTACTTTGGACTCTCTTTCGTAGACGTGCTTCCCCTTCGCGATTTATGGATGCCGATCTTACCCGTCGTTTAGATCACAAGCTCATGTTTCCCTTGTGTGTGAAGTGCGCAGAGGAGAACAACTGGGATTGTAATCATACAACCAATCACCATAAGATCAGAGATTTTATATACAAGCCCTGAGCTGAACCTAGTCGTTCGCCAAGGGTACAGAATATTGAAGATACATGAGGTGTGGAGGTTTCAGAAGCTACCCAACCTTTTCACACCTTATATAAACGCCCTTTTGAAGGATAAGGTGAAAGCATCGGGGTAACCGCGAGGAGTTGATACCGAAGATGAAAAAACGGCTTATATTCAGCGTTACCGTGCCCATGAAGGTATACAGCTTGACCGTTCATAAATTGTTAAGAATCCTGGCAAGCGCTTTAGTGCAAAGTTGTGTCTAAACAGTCTATGGGGGAAATTTGCACAGAATACTGGCAAAGGGAAGGTTCATTTGGCACAAAGTTATATTGAAGTCTAGGATTATGCCAACGCTCCCGATAAAGAGGTTATGGAGATCGTGAATGTAGGTAATACTTACATAATAAAGTACAACATCACCGAACTGGCCACAGATACTTCAGGGGTAACAAACATACCTGTAGCCAGTTTCACAACGGCCTACGTCCACATCAAGCTTTGGGGACTACTGCACTCTCTTGGACGGAGGGTGCTGTACACTGACACAGATAGCGTGATATTCACAGCGAGGGAGGATGAATATATGCCAGCTATTGGGGAATTCCTCGGAGAGTTAACTGACGAGATCAAGGATGAGTATAGTGATGGTGCATACGCTGACTCATTTGTATCAATAGGGCCAAAAACTTATGGGGTACGGGTGAGGGTGGGGAGGATACAAAATATATCGTGAAGGCTAAGGGTATCACGTTTAACTATGCGAACCGAAGAGTCGTTAACTTTGACTCGTTGAAGGATCTAGTGTGCTTGGAAGATGAGGGCAACCATCCACCCCAACTGACTGTGGGGACCCACAATTTTCGGGGAAGAAACTACCGTGTGTGAAGGAACTTAGTGGCACGAAGGTATGCCGTAACACCTATAGGAAACGTTACCAGGTGCCTGGTATCTATGATACCGTGCCGTTTGGATACCTTAATCCTTGAGTGTTTATATATATGTATGTGTATTGTTAACGATATGGTTATTTATTACATATATTTGTTTCAATTAGGGTTTCATTTTCTCCTTTGTGTGCGTGGCTGTGTACAATCCTAAGCTCCGCCCACTGTGAGCTCGGTCACATGACCCCTGCTACTACCTGGACATATCTTTACCCCCGCGTGCTCAGTTGGCCGCTGCCAACCCTGGAGCTCAAACGCATATTTTCTCACGTGGACGAAAAAGAGTGATGGCTACTTTTGATATTGCGTATTCGACGTTTATGAAGTGGTATTCGTAAACTCGGAAGATGTGGTGAATACTGAAAGACTGCCTACCCCCCCTTCCTTTGAGACTTAAGGATACATTGAATCGCGCGATGCAACAAGATGTTCAAATACTCTATGGATCTTCTGACGAGAGTATTGCCGGATTTCCCGGCACAAACGATGTAATGGACTACGTTGTAGAACTAAACTGTATAAAAGCATACATATACCGTGAGATGAAAGAAACAACGCGTGCAGAAGAGAAGCAACGGATATGGATAATGTGTCTTGTTGATGAGTGGTGTGACAGGCGGTATTATTATCATGCTGCATCATACCGAGTACGCGTACCCTTCGGCGGAGAATGTAAACCTTGTCATCATGGACAATCTAAAGTACTTTTACCACTACATTCATGTATATCATGACGAGGTTCGCAGTGAGGTTGTGGCTAAAGTTCGTGAAATTCCCCCTAAGCGAAAATATCTGGTGAGTATCCTGGGGAGTGGGAGCGAAAAAACATTAAAACCGATATTGCTTCATGTATCGGAAAATTTCTCAAAACACGTACCCAGCATAATGGGATACAATTATTCACGTCAGAACAGTGCCGTACACGTTTCGTCAGTTTATGGTGTGACTCGCTCCTCCCGTCGAACCGATCCGCCCAACCGTGGCTCATAGTCATCTCAGAGCTTGAATCGACTGGACGTGCACTCCTCGAATACGATGGAACTTCCTTTGAGAAGCATTCTCAATGCCGCGTACAATGTGTCCGTGACGAAGTCATTGCGCGTGCTCAGGCGTGAAACCGGTACCATTAACTATGTACTTGAAACGATTTGCAGGCAAACAAACTCTGGTAAGCGTAATGTTATTTATTTAAGTGTTGAGGAAATGAATAGAGTCGTCATGGTAGTTGAGAAGTTGGGTGAGGACCGTTATAACATACCTGCAGGTGTAGGTACAAGAAGAGTACAGATTAGTGATGCCCCCTCATATGCCTTTGTTTGTACGTTGTGTACAAATAATGAACAGCCATGCATTGATATTTATCAAATGTAGGAATAAACAAGGCGAGATTAGTCTAGAGCTGGATGCTTATTTAAAAGGTTTAGACTCTTCGAAAAATCGCCAAATTTGGTACAAAGGACTTGAGCGGTACAGGGCAGAGCTCGCCTACACTGTTCACCCTGAAGAGTTGTATCTCTATATAATGAATAGCTATCATTACGACTTGGAAGATTATTTCAATTGCCGCTATGCAGTGAAGAGTTCACGATTGAAAAGCTCGGGACGGTAAGAAAAAACCCTCGATTGGAAAGGCGTGTTTATAAACTTGTATTTAATAATGACGTGATGGCTAATGATGCCCTCTTTGTGCGTGCTTTTGAGTGTATTGTAGCTGTGTTTAAAGATAACTTACCAACCGACTGTAAAGTGGGCACAAAAATATTATTCAACGATATGAAGGCCATTTATATCGAGTATAGGTATCCCTATAACTTGAGCGGTGAAATAATGTTAAATCGTATTTACCGCGTAGTGCAAAGCAATAATGATGTGACTGTAGACTCGATTACGTGTGAGTTTAGTGTTTTAGTTAAGCGCAGTAGAACATAAAGTATTTTGCTGTATATTTATTTTCAATATAGTTAATTACTTAATATAATTGTGTATGTATATATATATATATATATATATATTTTTTTTTTCCTATACTAATATGTTGATTATACTCCGTTTTGTATATTATTATTTATTTATTTTCAATATATTTAATATTATTATTTTAAATATAGTTAATTATTTAATGTAACTGTATGTATATATATATATATATACACACACATATTTCTCCTGTACTTTTATATTGATGGTTATACTACATCGTTTTGTATATTATTATTTTTTGATTATATATAGTCCTCGTTCCTATTTCATATGCTGTTATTAATTTTTTGATCATATATATTCCATCGTTTGTATAGGATTGTATATTTATGTTCTATATATTTCGTGAAATTGATTCCATTAATTCGTCTAAATAAACAGAATGATGTAATTGTGTTTTATTTAATTCTTTTGGTTGTATATATACACGATATTATTATTTAATTATATATATACCAAATGGCTGCCTTCTAAACCGACTGACGGATTTCTAAGCCAACTGTCAAGAATATCTGAATAGCGCAATCTGGCAGCTGAAGAGGTAATGTATACACCTGCCTTTTAGATATTCTACGTCAACTGGCTTGTTAAACCAACTGGCGGATTAAGCCAACTAGCGGATTATGCCAACTGGCGGAAAGCCAACTGTCAAGAATATATGCTTTAATTAATTAAATAGCGCAATTTGGCAACTGAACCCTAATAATGTACACCTGAACAAGCCATTTACGCCTTCTAAGAAGCCTTCTAAGCCAACCGTCTGACTAGGAACTTATAAGACAGCGGGTTCTCGGATGAACTCTGAATATGCGTCTGGCAGGAGCCAGGCGAACACTCCTCTCTCCTTCTCCTCTCTCTCTTAGGTTAGGTATACCCCTTTGGGGGATGAGGCCGTCCCACCTTCTTGCCCAAAGAGGTTAGGGGAACTCCCCCAGCTTTCTGGGGGATAACCCCTCCCCCTTGTTGCATAACCCCTCCCCCTTTTTTGCATAACATCTTGCAGCATTCCCTCTCCCCCTTTGCAACATTGATCAACATTTGCAATTGCATTGCAGTCTAACCTTTTTCGCCCATACTACTAAGGGCAAATGTCCGCAAAAGCGTCCTTCCCATAAAAGAAGAAAAAAGTCAAAATCAAGGTCCAGGGTTTTCGAGATGCCTAGACACTCCGTTTGAAAGATGGAAGGTCATAGACAGGAGGAAAGATGGATCCAGAGTTGACCGGTTGAGTAGATGAAAGAGTGAAAATATCGATTAACCCTTGCATTAGATAGTTGGACAGAAAAGGAATAAGAAGGTGTAGAAGTCCGGTGCTGTGTGTTCTCCTTAAAGGAGGAGGCATACAGTTAGAGAGTTTAGAAGAGCAATGTCCTTTATGATAGCGATAGTAAAGAGAGAGTGAGGCAACATTGCGGCGAAGAGAGAGAGATTGAAGACAATCAGTAAGAGGCGATGAGACGAAAAGCCTCTGATTCCATCCGGTCAAGTACGGCTTTGTGGGTTGAACCACCCCACACAGAAGAATACTCCATACAGGGGCGAGCAAGACCCCTGTACAGAAACAGCAACTGAGTGGGGATGAAGAAACCGCGGAGGTGGTACAGCACACCTAACCTCTTAGAAACTGTTTTAGAAAGAGAGTATATGTGATATTTCCAGGAAAGATCACGAGAAAAGGAAACGCCAAGAATGTTAAAAGAAGAGGAAGGATTGAATTGTGTGTTGTTGAAGATAAGGGGATAGTCGTGTGGAAGATTGTGACGAGTAGACAGATGGAGGAACTTCGTTTTTGAGGCATTGAAAGCCACAAGGTTTTTCTCTGCCTCAATTAGAGATAGCAGAAAGATCAGAGGTCAGGTGCTCCATAGCCGTACTACGCGAATCATGGAGTGATTGTTGAGAGGGACGCTTTGGGAAGCGGGTGGAGAAGTGAAAAGTGGAATCATCGGCATAAGAGTGACTAGAACAGGAAGTGCGAATTAAAAGATCATTAATAAATAAAAGGAAAAGAGTGGGTGACAGGACAGAACCCTAAGGAACACCACTGTTAATAACTTTCGGAGAAGAACAGTGGCTATCTACAACTGCAGCTATAGATCGGCCAGAAAGGAAATTAAAGACGAAGGCAGAGATAGAAGGATATAAACCGAGGGAGGGCAGTTTCGAAATTAAAGATTTGTGCCAGACTCTATGAAAAGCTTTCGATATGTCTAGCGCAGGGTTTCTTAACCTTTCTAGGCTGCGGTCCAAATTCTGGTCTCGGAGCTAGCTCGGCGACCAATGCCTTCAAACGGTTCACTCGTAATAGATAATAAAATAAATAATAATGGTAAAATGATTATGGATAACATAAATAAATGATAAATGACAATTTAATGACCCAAGTTTGGGTCGCGACCCAGAAGTTAAGAACCCCTGAACTCTAGCACAATAGCAAAAGTTTCACCGAAATCCCGAAAGGAGGATGACCAAGATTAAGATAGATATGCAAAATGATCACCAGTATAACGTCCCTTGAGGAATCCATGCTGACGATCTGAAAGAAGATTGTGAGAAGAAAGGTGTTTAAGACTCTTCCTGTTAAGGATAGATTCAAAACTTTAGAAAGGCAAAAAATCAAAGCAATTGGACAATAGTTGGAGGGCTGAGAGCGGTCACCCTTCTTTGAGAGAGGCTGAATGAAAGCGAACTTCCAGCAGGAAGGAAAAGTACTAGATGAGAGACAAAGACGAAAGAGTTTGCCTAGGCAGGGTGTCAGCACAGAAGCACAATTCTTAAGAACAACAGGAGGACCACCATCAGGACCATACGCCTTCCTAGAGTTGAGCCCAGATAGGGCAGAAAAAACATCTTTAGAAGAGATTCTAATTTCAGACATAATAAAGTCAGAGGGGGGAGGAGATGGAGGAACAGCACCGGAATCGTCCAGGGTTGAATTGTAAGCGAAAGTTTGAGCGAAGAGTTCAGCTTTGTCAGGAGAAGAGATGGCAACTGTGCCGTCTGAATGGAAAAGAGGAGGGAAAGAAGAGGAAGTAGAGTTGTTGAAGAGGTTCTTAGCTAGATATCAGAAAGAGCGAGAAGAATTAGAGGGGGATATATTTTCACATTTTTGTCGGATGAAGGAATTTTTGGCGAGTCGAAGAACAGATTTTGCACAATTCCGGGCAGAAATATAAGCTGAATGAGAGTCAGGAGTTGAATGGCAACGGTACCTTTTGAAAGCCTCCTCTCTGTTGCGGATAGCATTAGAACAAGTAAAGTTAAACCAAGGTTTTTTTGCACTAGTAGTAGGAATAAAATTTTGAATGTACGCCTCCATGCCCGAGAGAATCGTCTGTCATGCGCTCAGCACACCCAGAAGGGCCCCGGCCACGGAAGCAGTAATCATTCCATGGGCACAGAAGTACTGCCTAAGGGCTTCCCAATCAGCGGCGCTAAGCAGTTAGAATCCAGCTTTGGGACAGGATCTACGGTTTAAAGCCATATATTCTACTACATTCAGAACCTCAATATACTCAAGAAACTTGCTGCATTCACGTCGGATTTGAATACATCAAAGTAAAAGGGGTAACTATTGTATTTTTAGCCAAAAACCAAATCCTGTTCCAATACTGGAGGGAAGCTATATTGTGAGGCCTCTTTGCGAGTGACCCGGTGCCCACGTTGGGCTTCCATCATGAAAAAAAAAACTATGATATTTGTCATTTACCATTATTATTTGGACTATAATGGATTTGATTTTTCCAGAAGCGTTCCTTGTTCCATGCACGGTCTGTGTGCAACATAAAAGTTTCTCAGGGGACCATTCTGAGTTGTAACATTTATATAGCACCATAGCAACAAAGTAAATAATTAATGCATTATATGTACTATAGAGATTAATGTTTCAACAACCTTGTGTGTGTGTGTGTGTGTGTGTATATATATATATATATATATATGTATAGAAACGACGTAAGTATAGAGGAGTGTTCTGCACACGAGGAAGAGAAATAACGAACAAATGAAAATGAGGTGACCGCCCGGGAATCGAACCCAGGATCTTCCGATTGCCGGTCAGATATGCTACCACTACCGGCAATCGGAAGATCCTGGGTTCGATTCCCGGGCGGTCACCTCATTTTTCATTTGTTCGTTATTTCTCTTCCTCGTGTGCAGAACACTTCTCTATACTAACGTCGT